>CAKAKR010057247.1:0-163125 GCA_916700685.1 Adelosebastes latens | reverse complement strand
AAAAAAAAAAAAAAAAGACATTGACTGTTGGTAGGAAATGAGAAACAAACAGGAGCCCCCCATACACCCTGATGTATTTCCATTGTGGCTTTTTTTTGGATAATAGCAACACCACACTACTACCTCCTTTGCTCCTGACGGACAAGACGATTGATGCTATCGGTTTTATTGGGAGGACAGTTTTGACCTCTATGTGAATCCTATCCTGGGCCCTTCACAGTCATTTTTTTATTAGTGTGTCCCTGGAGAGAAAGCTTTTTTGAAAGGATTCAGTGTACATCAGGAAAGGGTAAGAAAGGACATTCAAGTCATTGGGTTCCAGTACAGAATGTAAGGTAGCAATGAAAGAAAGTACTGCTTTTGCAAGGGACAGCATTTAGTGGGAGGTAGGAGATGGCCCCAGTATGAACCTTGAGGAACTCTGAGAAGTTAGAAGAGAAAATGAGTTTCCATTGGTGACTGTGTCCAAAGATACAGTACAATTCAGTACATCACAATTACATCAGAGGTGAATCAACACCTCTTTGACACAGTCGTGACTAAAATGTAAAGCTTCCCGGTAAGGTAGCTTTGCTGTGATTATGTCATCCCTTTTGTGTTGCGGTTCAAGCCAGTCACATCACAATAACTCTTGTCACTTCATGGGCAAACCACAGCTCTGAAATGAAAGTAATTTCTCACAACAAACTCTTTTAAGTTATGATTGATGATAGGGTTTTTAATCACTTTGATACAGTAGGTTAAGTATTAGTTCCAGCTGTCCATTAAAATACTAACATAATCTAGTCAAGGTAAGAATAATAAAAAGAAAAAAAGGCCGAATCACAAATATAGAGAGAGCAACCCTGGCCCTTCAATCCAAAAGCCAACCCTGAATTTATAGAGCAAAGCAACTACCGAAGCATCCTGCCAATATTCATGGGAGTGGGCTGTTTTGTGTCCCCAAACAAGATAAAAGAGAGGCAATTTATCAACACAGATTACATCTCTCATCAATGAGAGATCAATGGTTGATTTGAACTCGCTGTTTTTATGGAAGCAAAACCACCAATCACACAAGTGACTTCAGTCACATCCAGTCTGGGAATGTGATTTATTACCGGGGATTTATATTGCAGTTCAACACAAGATCAGTGGTGATCTTTAACTTCCTTCCACATAAAGACGGATGACTGGTAGTCGCAAGGAACTGATTTAGTACACTGGGTTTACATTTTATTTCATTGGTTTTATGAAGAGATATTTAAGAGCCACGCCTATCAGCCACGCCTATCATCTGGTCCTAATCAGTGTGGCTTGTGGTTTAATACAGTCAGTTAGACCAAGTCCTCCACTTTTACCACAACATTTCTCATGCCAGTTAAACTCAAGTATGGGAACGGAGGGGAGCAGGCGGTGAGAAGTGTGTGACAGAAAGAAGGAGGGTGTGTTGAAGCGCTTTTGTGCATGCATGCGTATGAGTAACCAAATGAGAAAAAAGTGTGTTCTGGAGAAAGAAGTGGCCATCATTCATAAAGACACGGGCGGTGTTAAAATCCTTCCGTCCCTTCTTAATAGCTCCACAGACCTCAGTGACCCACGTCAATGATGGAGTTCAAGAGAAAGTTCAACCTGTCAGACACTTCACGACTCACATTTAATACAGGATGGAAGATTTATTACACAGGACCCATGTTAGAGGAGTTAGTGAGGTCTTTTTAAATCACTTTTTTAAGTATAATTTGACAGTGTTCAAGTTGAGGATGTACTCGGTATAAGAATTTTTTTTTGGTACATTAGTTTCTATTAAGAAATATATAATACGAAAATAAAAATAAATTGTGTAATTGTTGTGATATGATTGCAAATTTGACAAATGATTGCACATTTCAAAGCAACCAGTTCTCACTCCCAAGTGCCCCTCGGCATCGGAAACCGACGTACGGAGGCACCATTTAGCAACAGTATATGACGAACCGGGCTTTCAACTAACTCAAATGTAAACCCACCCGTGGCGTTATTCGACAGCTAGAGCAAGTGACGTAGTATTAATAGTGTGAGAGTCCGCTGAGGGCGGGCGGAAAGGGTGGTGGATGGCTCAAAGAAACACAAGACTTTCAACCAGAAGACCGGTGTTTGTGTCCCAAGTGAAACTAAAAGTCACGTGATTCGTCAGTATTGTCAGTCACATGAGTTGCTAGTCAGTGAAGTTAACGTCAACAAGGACCATTTCCTAACCTTACCTAAGTGGTTGTGTTGCCTAAACCTAAAACTTCCTGTGAAAACAGAATTTTATTTTGAAAGGACACTGTGCACTATATTGATATATCATCCCTGGTCCGTCCAAAAGTAACGCTAGAGGGGTACCCCGTGCGTTGGTTTTCTGATGCCGAGGGACGCTGACCAAGCGGCGGTATTTGATGAGTTTGTAGTGAAAATGTGTTGTTTAAGGGGTTGAAAGCTGCAGGAATACTCAAAAGTGGCATTTAAAGGCATGATTTAATGTCATTGCAAAGGTCGCAAAAAGCATTTAATTTGCTGATTCCTGCGGACACCCTGTCCTGGTAACAGTGATGAAAGGACACACAGACACTAACTCTATTTAACAAGACAATTACTGCAACACAATTGGAGATGTGTTACTCTTTCTTACTTTGAAGTGAAACAAATCAGCAGGATGCGAGAAAGGCCTATTGTATAAAAAAAGGAGGAGAGGTACAGTAGGGCTACAGTCCTTCAGTAATCTAATTTTACTCCAGAAACGCATTATGTATATATAAATCCTTTTTGGGCGAGACTTTAATTTCCTCCTTCCATTTGTGCAGTTCTGACAAAGAAGAACTGACAAGTAATAAAGATGTAAAATTCCATATTGGAAAAAGGAGGCAAGGGTTGCTGTTCACTAAATTAGAAAAATATACAGTACATTGTGCAGTGGCTGAATGCAGGAGCTAAGAATAGCAGAAGCAAATGCAAATTATTAGGTAAGACGAGTAATAAATGCTGTACGTCTAATCAAAAAGGAGGAAGTGTGATCTTAATGATGGTGAATATGAAAGAATACGGGCGTGGGAAAGACGTGGGAGAGGAACTTCAGGGGAAATTGTGGGCGATACAATAAACCTAATAAAAAGGACACACGTGTCTCCCTTCTGTTGGCTCTACATGATATAGGATTAATTACACTTTTTCTGCAGTGCACTTTTTTCTCTTCTGACTTCATCCCTGTTTGATCGTCCAGAATATAGTAATATGGTCCAGAAATACAGCATCATTACAGGGATATTGACGAGTATATATAACATTGTACATGAGATTATGGGAATCCACCCCCGTGTACAGTTCACTTGCAGTAAGTATAATATAGCACATGGGTTGGTTGGTTATACAGGATTTTATCGTGATATACCTGCATAAAACTGTTTCACATGGGGTTCACTTAATGTTTTATTATCCATTTAAGAGTATAAACTCAGAAAATGACTGTAAATAAATCAATTTCCTTTGCACTTTCTGCTTAATTTGTTGAAAATCTCAATGGAACATTTACATAACTGTTTACACCAAACGTGATGACTGCGTTCTAATTGTTAATTTATATTTTCCAAGATGTATACTGTTGTTTTCTTTTTCAACATTCAGTCAATGCTACAGCAAAGAAAATTCATTTTCTTCAGAGCGATGAATAAAATACATCTTGTTTTACCTAATCTTAAAGCTCACGTTCTAAGTAAGTTAATTTAGTGTAGTTTGTGACGTACTGTGCCGTACTTATGTTATGCTGTATACATGCGTATTTTACTTCGTTTACGTACTTATTTTCAGCCCAACCATGATGTTTTTCCCAAACCCAACTAAGTGGTTCGGTTGCCTCAACCTAACTGCAGACGTTACCTTAGTTTTTTGAGTGGTGAACAAATGATCTGTAAAAAGCAGCGTACAAATGACACTAAAATGCTAAAATGTTTCCTCATGACCTGTGGAATGTCATAATATTGTGCTATTTACGCCTTCCCCATGAGATCAGGTTGGATTATTAAATAGAGTAGAAAATAGAGAACACAAAACATTTCTCTACATTCACACATTTTTCACACTTCGCATTTGATGATATCTCAGTCCAGAACTTTTATGGTCCAGTAGCTCTTTAGTAATGCAGACCTGCCAGTAGCCATTCATTCTAGCAGTCTGCAGAATTCCATTCAGAAAAGGGAAGATGAATAGCTAGAATAGGAAAAAACAGTCGATGGCCTGACTGGCAAGTCAACAGAACTGTTGGCAGAGGACAGTTGGCCTTTCATGGTCACAGCAGCGACAGCAAATCAGATTTCCACACTGTCATGTTTACCAACTGTTGTGACTTTGTTTCATAAAGCATTGATAGAGTGCACGGTGGACAAGAAGCTGAGTAAAGTCACTCACGACGTTCCAGCTTTGCATAACTTTTGTTAAACTGACATGAATAAACATCTTAAAGATGATGCCTGGAATGTAATTGCTTTATGGAAAGCGATAAAGTGAAGGTCAGCTTTGATTTCTAATAGTTTGAATGCAATAATCAGAATTAACCAAAACACATTATTGCTATTTTGTCAGGTGTTTTAGTATCCATTTTCACCTCTGTCTCCTTTCAGCCCAGTTGCACAGCAGTTTGTGAAAAAGTTAAGGAAATGTATTGATTCGTGTGCATAGACACAAGTTTTTCATTTATTTTCATGATAATCAGCACAAAATCAATTTGTATGTAATCCATGTAATTGTGAACTGGGATGTATAAAGAGTGGCGAACGCCGCCTATGGAGGAGGTCGGGGTGGATGGGTTGGACAAAAATCACAGTACTTTCACCCAGGAGACCGGTGTTGGTGTCCCGTGTAGAACCACATGTCAAAGTTGATTTATTTGTCACATAACTTCCATACTAAAGTTACCCCACTTCGGGTGTTGTTTTAACCCAAACCACATTCTTTTCCTAAGCCTAACTAAGTAGTTTTTGTCACGTAACTTCCATACTTTAGTTACGACACTTTTGGAGTTATTATAACCCAAACCACGATTTTTTCCTAAACCTAACTGAATAGTTTTTGTCTCATAACATCTGCACTTAAGTTACGTCACTTCCGGAGTTATTTTAACCCAAACCACAATCTTATCCTAAACCTAAATAAGTTGTTTTGTTGCCTAAACCAAACCAAGTTGATTTATTCCTAAACCTAACTAAGTAGTTTTATTTTGATAAGATTGGAGCGGATCGTCACATATTGCTGGACATTTGTAGGAAAACACACTAAAAGTACATTATTGAAAGTCGTGCTGAGCGTCACGAAAAAAAAAGGTAATTCATGTCTCTGTACACAAATCAAGTGGATATAATTTTGTGACTATTTCACGAACTGCTGTGAGTGTGTTGCTCCTTTGCAACATCCATTCAAACATCGGAGTAAAGCAATAGTGAAGTATAAATTATTACACGGCAACTCTGTGTTAAAATTAAAGCTTGCGTTCTTTTATCTGATATCAGTGTGTGTTTCATAATTACTTCAGATGCAGTGTGCAGTGTTCGAAAGGGACTTTAAGTTCCTGTGTCTGTTGTCTGTGAAGAAGAATAAGAAAGAAATCTAAATGCCCTCAAATTGTGTTTGAGAAATTGTCAGTAAGCTGTTCAGTCAGAAAGCTCCTCCTCTCACTTCATGCCTCCCTGCTGTTAACACACTTCCTTGCTGCCTCAGAGTTACTGATCACCCAGAGTGCACAGCAACACCTGAGGCCCTCTCTTCAGCTACTGTCTTAGCCGTGGTGGTGCCGCAAATGATTTAATTTAGACTTTTTTCTTGTGTTTTACGTTTAACTTTTTTTCACCTACATGTGTTCCCTATGGTCCAACTTGCCTATATATTATATTGTTTTTGATTCTCAAGTCCATATCTTCAGAAAAGAGCACCTCTTATTCTCCTGTGGACGTTAAACTGTCCCACAAAAAAGGTTAAATCCAAATAATCCCATCCTATCCTCTGTTGAACACACTCTCTCAACATCAAGACGCAACTGTCCCCTAAAAACACAACTATATGGAACTAATACTGTTATAGGATGAACACCTAACTCTTTCTCCACAGACACTCATAGCTCTCTAAACCCTCACCATGTTGCCACCTCGGCTGCGGCTGCCTGAAATGTTGTTAAGCCTACAGGGTTGCAAGTAGTTGAGAGGAGATGGTTTTAAAAGATAACCTCTTCCACTTTCAATCCCCCTTGTCCTTCTCGACATCCGCCTGTACCGCTTAAGACATCACGGCTGATGCCGCGGCGAAAGTTACCTCTGCAATCAACACTTCACCGCTCCCATCCTCTGTCAATCCAATCCTGTGCATCTAAACCAGCCTCTTCCTCCCGCCTCACCTTCTGCCAAACAGTTTGGCACCTACTTTGAGGAAAAAGCCTGACAACATCCCAAAGCTTCTTCCCCTAGCCACCCTTTCACTTCCCCCCAATTTACTCCCTGTCTTCTCCTCTAATCCCACTGGCACTGACTTATTGTCTGTCTCGGCTCGTCCCAGATGCAGTCTGCTCGCAGCCTTTCGTGTGCAATTCTTCAACCCTTCTCTTCCCTCCTCATCCGCACCGCTGCTCCTCACTCTTGATGACTTGAAGATCTCTTGGTATGCACTCGGAGTTATGCTCTGATCACATACTGGAAGGAGCAGAATTGAATGACTTTTACTTCCTGCAACTTAGTTGTTCAACAAATTATCCCTGCCAAGGAGGGTAGATTAGTTTAGAGCTGTGGTAAGAGATTAAAATACTTGGTAATACAGTTGGATACATACATTTGCATTTGTCAATCTTCCATGCTCTGCTGCTCAAGCAGAGGCACAAGCACAGCAGGTGTCCATAGCAAATAATGCTATTTGTGCCTGCCCCGGGCACACATTAGATACTGTATGTGTGCATGTACTATATGTATATTTTTCCTAAACCTAAGCAGGTAGTTTTGTTGCCTAAACTAGAGTTAGGGTATTATAACCTTTGATTTGTTGCTTAAACCTAAAAAAATAAAACAGAAAAAGTCATCCAAGTGTAAAAATAGGCCTCTCACAGGACTCAAACCCTGGCCTCCTGGGTTAAGATCTTGAGTTTGACTCATCCAGAAAGGCCTTTCTGGCAGAAAGATCTTTGGCTAGCTAACTATTATTAAATTAAGTAGCATTTTCATCTTGGCTGGGTGTAAATAGCCAAATTGCTGCCGTGTGACTCTCTCATCTGGGTGCAAATAGACATTGCAAATTGCCTCCACCTGTTGTAGAAAACATTCTGATCAGTCAATCAATATATTCTCCATCCCTCATCTGTATACCCTGTACCCTGAAAACATGGCAGCAAGTAAATCATTGCAAAATAGCAAAATAGATAACGTAAAAAAAGCACCCAATGGCAGACTTATATCCACAGTCTACATCCGGTGAGTCACTAAAGGTACAGTCCTGTAGACTTTGAGCTTGTTATGTGATAATTACAATAGAGAGGTTTGGGGGGCAAAGTGCAACCAATTAGTACACCAATTATCACAAACATTTACTATGGCACGGCTAAGAAAGACATCCACACAAACACATCTTTTGCAAAAATAATGAATTGCTCATAGGTTTGAGGCAGGGTTTACACTGTCAATCAGTAGCATTTATTTGACATTGAAATAGGTGAATCCAACTATGGGCCTATACCACAAAGACTTTGCCATCAAATGGCTGAATAAAAATAAATCTCAAGGGTCCAACTTAATAGGGTGCAGGAAAAACAAATAGATGTCAACCATCATCATTACAACTTTTACTTAGAGAAAAAAGTGCCCAGACTAACTTGCTTTTTCTTCACACTTCTCGTACCTTGTCTCACTTAACCTTCTGTCAGAAGTGCTGTGGCAATCTTGATAAGTTGTTGTGTTCACTCCATTTACAAAACCACAGATTGTTTGGGTGTCTACAGTCTGACAGGTAAATTTCTCTGACAAATGTCTGTCTCTCTGCGCGGCTCCCGCTCGTAAATAAATGTTTGTTCTGTCTGTCTCTCTTTGCCAGGCTGCAAAGTCACAGCAAGTCTGTTCAAAATGTTGCTGTCAAAGTCACTTCTATCAGATTCTGCGATGTTATAGCATAAAATATTCTCACTGCGTCTTTATTTACCAATGTTTGTCTTTATCACAATTAGTTGATCATCAAACTTAAAATGTCGGAGTAGTAAATTAGATTCATAACAGGATTATTCATAACATGCCCTTCAGTGCATCTGGCTTACAAAATATTATCTACTGAAGCTATTGCACAGAAACACCATTTAATAGATGTTGCCTTCATGCCAAAAAGCAAATCAGCAAAACATTCAGGTTCTAAAAAGCAGCAGCAGCAGCATTACCAGTGCTTGCAGTGGCATTCCCTGTATGACCTTAAATAAAAATATAAATAATACACTTTATGCCCTAAAATATGAAGACAAACACGTCCATCAAATGCGTTCCTAAAGCCGTCAACACATTATCAGTGGTAAAATCGCTCTGCACTGGCTGTGCCATTGTTTTCCTATGGGGAGAGCGGTGCCACCTGACTTGATGGAAGCGCTACCCTTGGCGTGGCGCACCTCTCGAAATCACCGCTAAGCGCCATTATTTCAACTTTGACATTGTTTGCCGCTGCACTTTCAAAGCCCAAATAATGAGAACAGCTGCAACTGTTTTTGTTGCCTAGAAACAGTGAATGGTGTTCCTTTTGAGGAAATATGTGTATTTATATATTTATTTAATGCTTAAAATGTAAATAATCCATTTAATTAATCGCTCTCCAACCAGAAGATGTGTTTAAATCGGCATACAAAATGAACGTTTAATGTGGTTAAAGCAGGAACGTCAGTAGCGCAGTATAAATAAATCTATAAATTAGTGATTCTTACAGTATCAGTTCACAGCTGCTTTATACAGTGAGAATGCCGTCTCCTTCTGTTCATTAAATCCCTACTCCCATCTGAAAGAAATTATATCAGCTCTGTCAGCCTATTGTACAATTACAAACAAGGGATTCAAAACTATGACTCCTTAATCTCCCTTTAACCTCAAAGCTCGTCCAGTTCCTGTCAACACTGGCTCTTGTGAAGACAATGTTGCTCTTACAGCTTCAAAACAGTTAATGCAATTTAAATATATAATAAAGTGCAATAAAACTGTGATGATTGCTTTCAGACCTGCCATAAAACAGTTTCTACGCTACCCAAAAGCATACCTCGTTGTGCTTACTGGCCCCTTTTCAATTTTATCTGTTCTTAAGTTCTCCACATTGGGACATTTCACCATTCAAAAAATGTGTCCCAAAGTGAAACGAGCTAACATAATACCCTCAATTCCTATCTCCGTACCATTCCTTAAATTGGTTTCTCAGCAGGTCCCATTGAGGACCAAGACTTCTTTCACCCAAAATCACCTTGGTTGACAGTTTCATCAGAAAAACACATGTCACTTAATGGAACTAGCATCTGCGAGATTCAAAAGCACTTGGTCCCATGTCTTAACGCCTATTTTCGAGAGATCCTATTAAGAACCGTGGCTTTTATAGCGTATAGGTCCCTATAGACCCAATATGGTGTTTTTCTCCCTAATGGACAGTTTCATTGCAGCGTACTTAGAAAACTTGTCCCACAGTGCAACAAGCTCACGTCTGATCCAAAATATCTGTCTCAGTTTCATTCCCAGGGCCTTATCCAATTTGCAAACACGGCCCTCCATGCAGCTGCCTCAGATCAGACACGAAATGTCTGTCTGGTGACATCAATCGTGTTCAATGTCTCAGTCCATTCAGACACAAAATGACATTTTAGTGGGTCAGTCTATTCCCAGCGTCCCCTTTTCTTTCTCTCTGTCTTCTTCTTAAATAAATTCGTGCCACTCGGTGTACTCATGTGTCTGCATGTGTGTGCACAACTATGTAATAGTATGCCTGGTTATTTAGCATCAATCCATTATCAGAATTCTTTCAGTCCACTGCCTCATGTCCTGTGTTCTCTAAGATTGTTTCGGTTAAGATGAAGCTGGAAGTTTTTATTTGCCACCCAAGCTGTTGATGGATATACTACTCTGTACAATATTTCATGGTAATCCATCCAATAGTGGTTGGGATGTGTTAGTCCGCACCAGACAATCATGGTCCCCAGAGGATGAATCCCAATGACCTTGGTGATCACAGATCTTTTCATTTAGTGCCAGCATCATCATCAGGTAAAATTTTGTCAACCTTTTACATTCCCATCAGCCTCAGCTGTTCCTTGTGTTTAGTGCTAATTAGCAAATAATAGACACTAAACTAAGATGGAGAATATGGAACTAATTTTACCTGCTTAACATCAGCATGTTAGCATTGTCATTGTGCAACGCATCCTCATACAACGGTTCGTGTAATATCTTATATATCCTAACACGGCAACACGTGACGCACGTGTCAATATCCGCTTGTTACATTCATGCCCTCTCATCAAAATAAACTTCCGCTTTCACAGAAAACAACATGGTTAGGTTTAGGAAAAGATCGACTTGGTTAGGTTTAGGCAACAAAACTACTTAGTTATGTTTAGGAAAAGATCTTTGGATCTTGATTTTGGGTTAAAATAACACCGAAAGTGGTGTAACTTAAGTATGAAGTTATGTGACAAATAAATCAACGATGACTTCTGGTTTCACACTGGGTACGAACACCAGTCTCCTGAGCAAAAGTCCAGAGTTTTTTGACCAACCCATCCAGCCCGACCTCCTCCCTACGCAGCGTTTGTCGCTCTTTATACTTCCCGGTTCACAATTACGTCAACTACATAAGAATTGATTACGTGTTGACCATCACGAAAAAATGGGAAATTTGTACAGAAATCAATTAAATGTCACAAACTGCTGGGCTGTAGGCTATCCTCATACACCGTTTCGTGCGTTTTCCTACGAATGGCCAGCGAAAAACAGGGCTCAATTTCCGCTCGTTACATGCATACGTTCTTTTCATAGGCACAGTTAAGAAGGGTGTATGAGAACAGCCTGCATTGTGAGAATATTAGCATGATGGTAGTAGTTAGCTCAAAGTACCCCTGTGCCTCACAGAGCTGTTAGCATGGCTGTAGACTGAATTATGTTTTTGTTCTTTTTTTCCCCCTCATGGCACAGATCTGCGTTTCCCATGTGTGCCAGTATAACCAAGCACAGGTGTGCACTATTTGATGTCATTATAACCTCTGGGATTCCCTTTTGTCAAACAATTGCCTCAATTAAGGTCTGGTGACTGAAAGCTTGTGCACACAGACTTCTTTCCTCCAGACTTGTTATTTCTGCATCTCTGTCTCCAATCTCAGTTTATTTAGCCACCTGTCTTTCTTTCTCTCTCCTAACTGAGACATTGTGAAATTAGTTATTTTCATCTAACGGCCATGCGGTATCTGTCTTGATCATTCATTGTTTTTCAGAGGTCATTTAGCTGGCAGTGATACATAGCTCTGACTGTTAATTGAGTTTGGTGTACTCTCACTCGCTCCCTCTTTTTTTGTTTTCTTGGTCAATTGCTCTCTCTCATGTACACCCACAGTCACTCATTTAAGTATGTCTGTCCGTGTGACACAGCCTCCGTCTCTCCACTCCCATCGTTTATTCGCCCTTCCTCTCAGTCTCTGGCTTCGGCCACACCGCAGGCCTTAATGCTGAGTTTTGGGGATAACTGCTCATACTTATTCCAGGATGTCACCCACATCCGATATCAATATGACATGGCGGCAACGTCAAAAAGGCTCGCATGCTGAGAGATCACGTCCTATTTTTTTTTATCTCCCAGTTGTTTCCAACACATTTCAGTTGTGCCGTTTTGAGTTTGACTGAACACAGGCGTCTCCCCAAATACCAATCCAGTCAGCTGTCCCACTTTCTCTCTGTCGTCGTGTCTCACTGAACTCCATGGCAACGCTGGCTCCGTCAAGCTGCTGCGGTGCCAAAATTATGAAAAGTGTCTCAGAAATTCTCATTGTTGCCATGGCAATAAGTATCTCACCTAATTTGAAAGTTCAGTTTGTACACATCCGGAAAAGTTGAGAGTGAAAACAGCTAATTTGGTGTTTTGCCGATGGTGGTGGAGATCGGACACGTTGCTCCAAAAGCTCCCGTAGGTGAATAATTGGATTGATGCCATAGTATATGAATCTCACCATTTTTATTCTGAAAACATTCAGTGAGTCCCCTTTCCCTGTGTGTAAGCATGTATTTTGTTTCTATTTAGATGCTTCCTTTAATGAAGCCGATCTGTACGTATACATTTCATTATCTCAGTGTGTGTGGACATGAAAGTGATGAAAGAGATAACATATCTGACCCAATTTAATATTTCGCAACCAATTATCTCCCGTCATTGCCAGCCAGGTGGGCTTAAAAGTAGAGAAATGACCCAGAGAAAAGAGAGAAGGTCCTGTCAATTAACTCAGTGTTTCTAGAGAGGAATAATTATATTTTCTGATGCTTCAGTCATGTATTTTGCAAGTGAATAGAATGATAGACAAAGAGACAATGGGGACTGCAGACAAGAGAGGGAGAGACGGGTCTGAGTGCATTTGACCACTTGATGATGACATGAATCTGGTTTGTGTGTTTCTGTGTGTGTGTGCGCCGCCCATTTGGAGAAAAATGAAAAATGAAAATGCAAATTAGGTTTTGACGAGAAGAAACTTAGGGCACTGAAATTACCCGGTTTGCCCCCAATGGAGCTCTTCGCCTACATCTTATTATTGTTTCTTCCTCTGGCATTGTACTCTGCCTTGATATTGTCTTCCCATCCATTTCTGTCTTTTTTCTCTTTGTGTGCATCTTTCTACCTACTTCCATCTTCCCTTCCCACCTTATTCTATCTGTGTGTTGTTTATTTTAAACAGAATAAAAATATTCATAGTAGGCATGAACAACCGTCAAAAAAAATTGTACCAGGAGAGAAATGCACAAACTAGAGAAGGAGACAGGTCTGAGTACTTATTGTGAAAATGTACAAAGTCACAGAAACACATGTATTCAGCAGGTAGCAAACAGAAGTCAAGACTGGCAAGCAAGCGAACACAAAGTAATCGGATCTGACAGGACAACTAGTAAATACATCTTGAGACTAACGAGCTAACGTGGTGCTCCTGGTCAGGTTAGCAGCAGGTCACAGGTCTGATTAGAAAATGATCATCAGGTGTGCAGAGAGGTGGGGAGGTGAGGAGACAACACTACCTGGGGACAAATGAGATGAAGACAAAAAAGAATATGTCACATACAGCATATCAACTTCATATTTCCTATAGGCTACAATAAAGTATTGTGTTTTATTCACGGTAAAATAAGACGATGATGACCAATGGCCAACAGTTCACTTTGCGAGTGTCTGAACAAATGAGTTTACCGTGTGGCATTAGAGTCTTGTAGAAGAAAAAAAAAAGAAGAAAAGGAATATGGTGCAAAGTCAACAAGACGTTTGTAACTGCTCTTTAGAAGCGATTTCTGATTTGATGCCTTTATCAACTGGATGACATTATTTGTCTGTGCCCTCTCTTTTAAGATCATGGTTTGGGTTCAAATAAATTCTTAATTAAGGTAAATGAAACATTGTGATTTCAGTTAAGATTACTAATGCCCTGTATACACTATACGAGAATCAAGCCAATTTTGGGCCTGGTTCCGCCCTCCCAACAATCGTCAGTAAAGCCCTGAGTTTTTGATGTTTTTAAAGATTATCTTTCAGATATTCCCGCTTGCTACACGGCTACTTACTTAAGAAATCAATCATTTTAACACAAAAACGGTCCACCAGAGTCCGACATCATAACTGCGCCCATAGAAACGGTCTGTTATACATAGCAACAGTCTGCCATAATGAAATAATAGACCGTAGAAACGGCGTGATTGACCAATCAGAATCGAGTATTCAACAAAGCCGTGTAATAAATGACATGAACCAATTAAGAATCGTGCTAGAAATTCAGTCCGTTAAACTGTGGTGAGAACGGATAAAAAGTGGTGAGCGCAGCACTAAGACTGAGTAAATTAAGTTAGCTTAACCTGTTTTATTGCAGTTCTTAGATCCTTTTGTAACTTTATGTTTCTGTAAATACTTGTTGGAGTGTTTGTACAAAAAATATACTAATGAGGACAAAATGGTCAGTCATGCGACCAATTTGTTGTCATTAGAAAAATTTTTGTACAAACATTTCTAGTTTCATTCATTTCAGAACATTAATTTATAAACACTCATGACAAATTGTTTTATTTTCATAGATAATGTTTCTCATTAATTGTAGCACTGTATACTTTCATGCTGTGTGTTGTAGTGTGTGTGTTAGACCTACAATATATCTCATTTGTTTATCCGGTCGTACTCTGGCGGCAGCATGGCAGTTCTCTTGGAACATGTCATGATGTGCGTTAAACTCTACTTCATCACACGACTCTTCTAGAAAGCCGATTAGAAAATCTGTTGAAATTGCAAATGGAACCCATTATGGCTGGACGCAACCGCAAACCTCGTTTCTGGTAATGAGTCACATACCAATAAAACACATGGACCTACCGCGCTCTGTTAAAAAAAAAAACACACCCCAAAAATGAGTAAAAATCCACCCCAAAACAAAAAACTCAATAACCTCACACCTTGGAGAAAAAAAGGTCTAACCTGGAATTTCATAAAGCCATACTGTCTGGGATTTTAAGAATGAAGTAGCTCACTCATTTTGTGGAAAGTGTTATTGTGGGGATACAAGAGCAATATCTGTCAAATTGCAGTTATTCATAAAGCACCATTAACAAACGGGTATGTCATGAAAGTGATTTATCGACAAGAGAACAATCCCACCGCAACAATTAAGTGCTTATCTTCTCTTCTCCCAGCTCGTCCTCTTTATCATTTCCTTTCTTCTTTGTTTCTCGGCTCCTCTTCCTCCCTCTCTCCCCCCTTGGCATTTAAGAAACCTCTATGATGTCATGATGGTTTCATACCAGACTATCTCTGGTTTACCTCAATCGATCTTTAATCTGACAGCAGGGATTATACTGGGTAGTTCCCCCTGACAGAGCAGCACACACACTCAAGTAACCACACAAAAACAGATGGATACACTCACAAACACCATGGTCTAACTCTACAAGGGAGTTTCCTGATAGCAGATAATTATCCGTGTAATTTATAACTGGTGCGCGCAAACATGCTGAGAATGAGTTCAAGAATTAAAGAAAGGAACTGATGGAACTAAAGGGTTTGGCCCATGTTTTCTTTCCTCTAGCAAAATGTTTATAATGGACCAAAACACCGTAAAAAAAACATCTGCAGCCACTGTAGATCTCAGTGTAAATTAATGGTGCATCAAAAGCGATGAAAAGGAGGATTTATGACATCCAAATGTTTGCACGTATAGGGAACACATGGAAGTTACAGGCTTTGGTTAGCTCCCTGCCTGCAGCGTGGTGCAGACAGATATATGTTCATGTTGGCACACACATCATAAGAGGAGCGTTGATTTACAAATCCACAAATATGACAAGGCGGACGTCGTGCGATTTTTAAAAGCAGACAAAAGGCAAGGTTTAACTTTAATCATATAAACATTTTACTTGTGGTTTTACCATGTTTGACCATAAACCCTGAGAATGTCAAGCCAGATAGTTAAAAAATGCATTATAGAACGACAGCATGGGTATTATGCATTTGTTTTCCCATACTCATTGTTTTTGGACTTTAGAAGGAAATTGCATTGATTCAAGTAGGCTACAAATTTCCAAAAAGTAATATACCATAATCACTACATGCCTTATCTCTATAAACAGATTCTGCATTCATATGTGTAATATGTAGACAACGGGACAAGATTTTGGTATCGGGAGCGTTCTGGTTTCCGTTTCTAGTCTTGATCAATGACATATGAGCGGGCTTTGGTTGCATGCAGGTAAACAGTGCGTGTGGAGAGCAAAAGAGGCGGACCACAATCTCGGAACCCTTTGGCTATTGTCTGACGATGATTTAGCTTAAATTGGCTTGCAAACTGGCTACTTGTGAAACAATCCGGTCGTACACGTCGCCTCTCAACTCAAACTCCATTCTTGCATCTCAAGTTGCTAATTGGAATATTTGCCGTTGCCCCCAGAGGCTAAATCATCATCAGCCAATGGCTACATGCCCAACTCCAACCCTTATGCTAACTTTCAGTTTTCTTTGTTCAATTGATAGTGATTCCTGTACACCAAATCTGACACCAGCTGGGTTTACAGGCGGTCAGCAATGCCAAGACCACCTGGATTCTGACCGTCCTGATAAGGGAATCCTGCAATTACTAGAAAATAATTCTCACAAGCAATGATTTTGAATTTGACGGCAAAGACTATCTCCAAATTGGATTTGTGGATGTGCAGTGGGTAGGAAATACTCAACTTCCTATGTCGATATTTATCTAGCAGATTGGGAAAAGACTTTTAGAAAAAGTCCAACCCCAACCATTGCTATATCTAATAGCTGGACAAAGCCTTTGGAATACGGAACAAATCTGAAGCAGAATTTGAGGAGTTTTTAGCCATTTAAAATTCATATCATGAAAAAATAACAGTTAAACAAATACAGAGACAAAATGATGAAGTCAACCTCAGAGAAGACACCAAACAATTGGAAAAAAAAATCTAAAAGATATACTGTATTGATCCATACAGCATTCAACAAGCATCAACCTACATACCTGACTCAACCTCAACCAACCTCACTCTAATCCCCATGCCTGACCCAAACCCGTTTCCCATCCCATGGGACCAGTAGCTCACAAGCAAGGCTTGTGAAATAGCTAAACAGGGATCAACCTGTTCACAGCCTAGAGGGGAGACCGCATGACAAATAAACAGAGGATGAGAGGTTGGGATCATTCTTTTATTCCCTAAGGCCTAACCAGTATCTTTAAAATATTTTATTCCTGAATTTTTTAATACAATGTTTTATCATTAGAGGAGTCTTATATTATTTGACTTTTGCCTGTGCACCACAAACCACATCCTCGGGATGCAGTCCCGCCCTCTCTTAACCTAACTCTAACTTAATTCTAACTCTAGACTTAACAAAAACAAAGTGTTACAAACAACCTTTATTTAATCAGGTGGTCTGATTGAGATCTCTTTTGGAACAGAGACCAGAGTAAAGAAATACAAAAGACATAATGAGATAAACAAAAGCTCATAATATACAAAGAATACAGACAGACATATAGCTTGTAAAGAGCCACTTCACACTAAGTCCTGTATGAAGGCGAAGCACTGCTGTACTGGCCTCCACTGGTTAAAAGGTTTGCGTGCAGCAACTCCTAGATGGCAGCGCACGCATAATTTGCAGTGTAGTTACTCTTTAACTCTAAAATTTAGCGGTTTACCTTGTGGGGACCCAATTGTTGTCCCCAGGTGAGTCCCCATACTGTCCTTGTGTGACATTACATGATGAATACCTGTACAACTTGTATTAATCATGATACAAATTTTAAAAAAGACTAACGAAATGTCTGACCAAGCAAACTAATGCAAGCTTAAGCATTTTTACACATACATAAATAATGCTTTTGTAAATACAATCCATGATCAATGCAGACACAAATGGGCACTGAAAATAAGCCTTCTTCCTGGGAATTATATCCATGTTGAATTATTCTGCAGCACATGATTTAAATCCATTACAAGGAAGTGCGTCTTTTTCTGTATACAGCAGAGCAGAAAGAATGGGTGTCGAGCAGGGTGATGAATGGGTGTGTGACATGTTGCACTTTGCTTATCTTAATTATATAGTTTTACACATCTGTACTATATCATAGCTACACTGTAGGAACAATTGACTAAGAAGTTTGGCATCGAAATGTACAGAATTGTGACTAAATGTAATCTCGGGTTTCGCAGAATCGTCCAATATGAACATTTTGTTTTGCAAATGGCTGTTAAATGCAATTACATCATCGCATCATTTACAATGAACTCTAGTTAAACCTAACAAGGAAAATCAATCAAGATTAATGGCATCTCACACTTCCTCCTCTAGTCATTTTGCTGTCTCACTGGGTTTCTCCTAGCCCACTCCCACACACGTATACACACTCTAATTGCCAAAATATACATCTTTGCTAGACAAGTGCCAAAATGCATATGCACATTATGCAGACACACATCGAATCCAAATCCTAGAGAAAATATACAAACATATTAGCATCTTTCAGTCACACACACACGAGTATAATCTTGGTCCTCTGAGCCATACTGAGACCAACACATATACATAACAACATATTGCAAAATGAATATATTAACATCCACATTCTTGATGTTTGTCAGTTGTATATTTATCCTTGTGCCGCCCATCCATTAGCAAACACTTTGTTGACAGAACAACAGCCACATAATTAGGTTAGCGTCTTCAAGACTTTGCTATCACAGCCCTCCGGCTTTCTGATTACCATAACAATTTGCATAATTTTTCCTTGATTACATAACATGGAGATGGAAGCCGTAGCCGGGGGCTTGCTGTAAGTGCCAGGAAGCGATTAGTCAAATTGATTTCAATATCAATCAATGACATTCATTAAACATCACAAACTCACGAACATTTGCTTAATAAAACTTGTTGTTAATATTGCAGGCAGATGGAGTGGAATGACGTTGTGTAATTATACCTCTGACTGGAGTGTAGGATATCATTTGGGAGGCTCTCATTGTCCTCGCATTAATATTGTTGATCTCCTCAATAAAATGCATTGCACTTTATAATAGACACGTTATTAATGTAAGATGAGGTAGTCAACTTGCAAATGTTATTAGGGAACCGTTTCATGCCCAGCAAACTGTAATTGTTCTTAATTATCGCTGACAAGAGCCTTGGGTCCTCTGGCTACATTTTCAATCAGCAAGATTGATTTTCTACCAGTAAAAAATACAAGAGATCAGCTTAAAATGATTTTTTCTGACTGTGGATGTTGTGTTAGTCGTCCCATTACATATGATACTGGACTCATGTTATAAATCATTTTTTAAAAACCTGGACCACACAATATTATAATAATATAATATTATATCAACTGCATTTTCTCGTTGTGGACAACCATCGAAATATCATGAAAAATAGCCACCGTCTGTACAGTAAATGAACACTCAATCCTGCAATTTATAGCAGAGTAAATTACTTAACTGGCACAAATGTAAAAGCACTCTGGCTGATTCAGTGATGTACCCGGTGAACTAAAAGAATTCAATTCACACAGTTCAATGAAGGGAATTCATCATAGTGACAAGGTAGAGACCTATTTGAAAACAAAACAAGCCTTTTAAGTACATACAACATTGTATATTGTCATATTACCTCATTCCCATTCAGCTATTTATCACTATGTGCTTTCAGACAGTGTGAACTATGGTTAAATTTGCATTATGTTTATTTTGTATTATATTTATTTGTTCCAGAGTAATAAATTAACGTCCTTTCTAA
Source organism: Adelosebastes latens (assembly GCA_916700685.1). NCBI lineage: Eukaryota > Metazoa > Chordata > Actinopteri > Perciformes > Sebastidae > Adelosebastes > Adelosebastes latens. The sequence goes on along the minus strand of CAKAKR010057247.1, from coordinate 143,640 downwards.
AGGGACAGCTTTTTATTTGTAGACTGCAGCAGGACATTGTGCTCTAGTGTATGGCAAACAGTACATTTAGGGGCGAATTCACAAAAGGATTGCGCGGCTTTGGCGGCCGCTAAACCTGCACAAATTAGACAAAGAGAAATTCTCAAAGCACCCACAAAGGGTGAAATGCTCCCTACAAATAGTATCCTGGTGCTCCTGTGCTGTTTGAACGTATTTAAATGAGGTAATATGCGCACATTCTGCGCAAAATTGGACCCTTTCTATGCAAATGAGCCTCACTGCAAAAACAGTCCAATTCACAAAGATCGGCACTAACAGCCGCACGCAGTAACAGTGAAATTATTAGCGTCTTCAGAGAGTTGTTGGGAACTGGAGTGTATTTATAATGGGTGTCACGACCATACTTTCCAGTGATCATGGTAGCATTGGATGCTATTTTTTGCATTTTGTCCTCCACTTGAAATCATGCCATCTTCTTTTACAGTCTTAAGGTGTGCATTTGAAAACACCAACAGCACTGACGGACATATCAAGTCCCAAATACGGTTTCTCTCTGTCACTTTTAAATTCCTTGCCTGAAGTTCTGAGGAATTCCTCTGCGCCTCTCCGGTCAGCAGCTGTAGCTCGCTGTCTGAAAATGTTCTGCCTATTGTTTTCTTTGCGCAAAGGGAACATTTATACTTTGCCACATGGATAATTGCAATCAGACCTAAAAAAGGGGCAAATTGCACTCAGCTGCAAAACTTTATTGGCATGTTTGCGCTGTAATATTATGAGCATAATATCTTTTGAGCTACCTTGAGATGGGGCAGATAGCGGTTTTAAGTGATGCGCAGTTCATGGTGGTATCAGCGGCCGCAATCCATTCTTTGGGAATTTGCCCCTTACTGTACCAATGAACATTTCAAGTATTTATACCTGTTACGGACGACCACACTCAAAGGCTCGTTGAAAAGCCGGCTGTCAGACAGAGGAACAATATGCAATATTATGGAGATAACGGCAAACACTTTCAGACAGTCTCTCCTGGAAGCCGTTTGTAGCGTTGCTCTCAGTATTATTTATTAAAAAAAATAAAATGTAAAGTCTTTTTGAGAAACTTATTGTAAGTGCAGGATACCTTAAGCACCTGATACGTATAACATATGCATCTCAAATTACCCTTAGTTTGACTATCAGTTGGTAATGCTTTGACTGATATAGTACAGTATGCAGCTGCAGTCCTTCATCAGTAGGCAAACCAACTCAACAAAACATTTCCCAGAGGATGAAATAGCTCAGAAGCCGCTTCTCTTCACTCAGTTTCTTTAGGTTTTAATTATTTCTAAATGACAAAGTCTGTCATAAAAAAAGAGCAGCCATGGCAGAGTTACTGTTTTCAAATCTGGCTCAAAATTAACAGCAGATCTCATATTGTTTTTAACAGGAAACACATTGGATTTGACTGTTAATTCCTCTTGCCTGTAAGTGCTAATGAAGTATGACCATAACATTGTTCATAAAGTTGTGTTCATTTATGAGCAACTTATGTCCTGGCTCTGCACACGGGAGTGGTGGAGATTGACTTCCGGTGAATTAAATTGTTTCCACATGACCACACGGTTGTGCAGTGTTTAGCACTGTCACCTCACAGCAAGAGGGTTCTGGGTAACTCATTCTCTCTCCCAAACTCGTCAAATACCGCCGTTTGATCGGCACTGCTAACCGACACACGGAGACACCCTTTAGCAACAGTTTGTGACGAACCGGGCTTTCAACTAACTCCAACGTAAACCCACCCGCGGCGTTATTCGACGGTCAGAGCAACTGACGCCGTATTAATAGCATTAGAGTCCACTAAGGGCAGGCAGGAGTGGAGGTGGTTGGGTTAAAAAAAAAAAAGACTTTCAAATAGGAGACCAGTGTCCGTGTCCCATATGAAACTGAAAGTAATGTTGACTTATTTTGTCACGTCAGTCTTTAGTCACGTGATTCAACGGTATCGTCAGACCTGTGAGGCACGTGTGTCGATAGTCAGTGAAGTTAATGTCAACCACGACCGTTTCCTAACCCTGACTAAGAGGTTGTGTTGCCTAAACCTAACTTCCTGTGAAAACGAAAGTTTATTTTGAAAGGACACTATGCATGTAACGAGCGGATATTGACACGCCGTCCCCGGTCCATCCAACAGTAACGCAAGAGGGCTACCCCGTGCGTCGGTCTCCGATGCCGAGGTGCACTGACCAAGCAGCGGTATTTGACGACCGTGTGCAGTTTGCATGTTCTCCCCATGTTTGCGTGGTTTTTCTTTGGATTGTCCGGCTTCCTCCCACAGTGCAAAGACATGCAGGTTAGGTTACTTTGGACTCTAAATTGCACCTGTGTGTATGTGAGCATAAATGGTGGTGTGTCTCTATGTGTCAGACCTGTAGCCAAATGCCAGCTGGGAATGAGTCAACACCCCCCCCGTGAGCCCATAAAGGATCATTTGGATGGATGGTTTCTTGGTGTCAGATCACATCATCACTGAACATGGAATTTGATCATTAGACTATTTTTATATGGCCCCCAAACATATCTGTAATTCTTTTACCGAGGTAACTGATGAATTTGATTAAATTTACAATCATTTAGTCATTTGGTAGATTTCATTAGGAGCTCCAAATGGCTCCAATAAAGATCAAACCTCTAAACTTGGCATCTCCAGTGCTATGCTCTACACATTAGTCTACAAACAACCATTTTCTTTTTTCACAGTGACTGTTATTTTAAAGAATGTCAGATCTACAAATCAATACTTCAGCATCCATTAGCAGCACACTGTAGCCGTGACACACACACACTCCCTACTGCCATTTTCTAGTCAAGTTCCTACTTGTCTTCAACCCACTACATTCATTAGCTGTGGACACAAGTGAAAGCCTTGGATCTAAACCAGAGATGTGAATGCAATCTGTTACTCTTCAGTGTTGATGGTGTTGCAGCCGCTGAACTGATCTTCAAATGTCAACTGGTTCATTATTACACCAAAGGGCTTTGATTCTACCTGTCATTTAGCTGCTTTTGAAGGTCAGCAGCTTAAAGAGTATTCAGCTCAATACCCGACACAAATACACTCAGACACACACATTAATACACTTTGAACACCCGCATACACACCAACCATGCGAGCACACGGACACAAACGCACTTCAATAACTCCAAATGTCTGCTGTCAATCACCTCTCTGCCTATCTTGCTTTCTATCTTTAGCCCTTAATATGATTCTAATATCTGCAGACTTAAATATGAAGAAAGCTAACCTACTGTCCGATCATGCATGAGGTTAATACTTGGAATCTGATATGAAAAGGGTCCACAAACAAACGAAAGGTCATAGATTCAAGCACCTGCACCTGCCTGCATGACCCCAGGCCTCTCATTTAAAAGCACTATATATGCATTTTTAATCTCCAAGATTGCCTTTTTTTCCCCCCATTTGTCTGTCACTTGTCTCATTCTCCATTTCTCCCTCTGTCAGATCTTTATAATGAGGGCCAGTAGCCTTTAACCTCCCCTCAATAAACTCACTTCTCCTCTCTTACTTTCTTTTTTCTTCCATCATACAAAATTCAGCAGCGAGGAAGATCGCAGAAGGGAAGGGTCAAGGACTTTTACTGCCATTAGCATTTAGATTTGAACTGGTATGAGGTTTGGGTATGAGGTGGAAAGATTTTCGAGTGGTGAAGAGAAGGAGGGCGGATGGAGACAAAACAGGAACGGCAATATGAAAAGAGAGAGACGGCAATAACGCTGTGGCAAAACTTGTTTTTCGAGTGAATCCGAATTGGAAGTGAATGAGACCCATAAAGAAGAAAGCTATTTGAAAACAATGAGTGACTAGATGAGAAAGTGGGATTCAAGGAGAGAGCCAGCGAGATCTTTATGGATGAGTGGAAAATAAATTGTGATAAGCAGATGGGGAGAGGAGAGACTTAGGACTTCTCATCTTCCTCACTCCCATCCACTTATTTCATCACTGAAAGGAAATTACTCGATGCAGAGAGGCAGAGGGAAACATTTCAGATGGAAGGTGTTATATAGCTCTATTTTCCCTGTGTAGTCCAATATCTTGAGTGTGGTACTTGTAATGGAAACAAATTTCATTTTACGTGCTTCAGATGACCATGCTTTAAAATTACCTGACTGTCTACTCTGCGGGATGAGGTTTTGTCAGTGGATGAAATAAGGGGCGTTGCTCATGGATTTTGTTGGTGAAGCGATTTTCCAGAAAATGAAGCAGACATAAATAGTGGGTGTCAATAACAACATTTTTGCTTGCAGTTGGTCCTGGTGTATATTTTACTGCACAATGCATACTTCTACTTTAAGTACTTTAAGTATATTTTAATGTACAATGCATACTTTTACTTTAAGTACTTTAAGTATATTTTACTGTACAATGAATACTTTTACTTTAAGTTCTTTAAGTATATTATACTGCATAATTAATACTTTCACTTTAAGTATATTTTACTGCACAATGAATACTTTTACTTTAAGTATATTTTACTGCACATTTAATGCTTTCACTATTTTACTGTTCAATGAATACTCTTACTTTAAGTTCTTTAAGTATATTTTACTGCACAATGAAAACTTACACTTTAACAGTGGGCAGTATGTGCTGTAAATACTTTCTCACCATTAGCGGTAACAAAGTAACTGGAAAACATAAACACAGCCACAATGTTCACTGTGATGTTTACAAAGCACTTCATTTTTTTCCTTAAAAAAAAAAAAAAAAAAGTACCTTGTTACTGAACCACATAAACATATCTTTTCAGTTTCCTAGTCCTAACCTAATGGCACTCTTGTGAGTTAAGATTAAGAGATTCGATTACAGTTAAGAAGATGAATGAAATAGTTTGGAAATTAAGTTTCCCTGCTTTGACAGATGTGGAAAAATTGGTTGAGGAGTAATGGAAAGAAATAAAACGACTATTTTCTTTCAGCCAGCTTCATGGCTCTCTCAGGTCCTAGGGCATGTTTGTTTCAGACGTGAGCATCTCCCTTCTGGGACGGGGCTAAGCCTGGTGCAGTAACTCATCTCTGGCCCATGTCTGCTCGCAGTTACGGCGTCAACCTGACTCCATGACTGAGTGCTCCCCATAACACACGCAGTAACTCTTTTTCCTCCATCCTTTCTCTCTCTCCTGCTCTGCTCTACGACTGACTGACATGTTTGGTATGGAGCTTATTATCGCAATACTTATTATTATCTCTATATATTCATAATCATTCCAAGACAGTTTACATTACTAAAAAGAAGATAGGGGGCATTTTTGAGCAGAGCCCTTTACAAGCTTTGAAAGAAAAAAAGATAAGTGAGACTAATTTGAAACACTGTATCTCACTTAGCCCTGGCCTGACTTGAAGGCCATGTAATGGTTATAGAGCAATTTCCTGTCTGCAAACAAGGACATCTACGTAGAGGTCAGAGGTCAGAGATAATCCAATTCCTCTTAAATACAATTAACAGATTTGCAAGATAATGTCACAGTGAAAATGAAGATGTATATTGGTGTTTGTATACGTGTGCTTCAGAGAGAGAGAGAGAGAGAGAGATGAAGACAGACAGCAGGCAGCACCTGTTTCTGATTTAAATGCCCTGATACAGATCTCACTCCTTTTTACTCTCTTGGACTCTCTCAGAAGCACGAGGGAATGAGCTGTCTGTTTGGCATGCATGTCTGCAGTCTGTGGAGATACTGTGTGTGTGTGTGTGTGTTTGTACATCCGTATGTGTGTGTGTGCTCTTTTGGTTGCATGCTGCTATAAACACATGCACATGTGTATGCGTGCGCAGAGCCGTAAGCCTTCGGCGGCAATGCTTTATACTGAATCACACACACCTGTGTCTGCGCCAGTAAACACAGTTGTGTAAATCTACCTGCTTCCTCTCCGTCTCCTTCGCTAGCCACAAACTCAGGAAGTCTCTCCGAAAGATTCTTTGATGTTTCAGATTTTGTTTAGCGCTGGAGTTAGAAAAGCCTTTTGGCTGAGAAATATAGAAGTTCAGCAAGGAAACTTAACGTGATTAAAATACCACATTACAGACACTTTATTCTAAGAAGTTTAAAAAAGTTATCAACTGATAAAGCCAATATACAGAGGATGATATAATGTTCAGTATTTGTTGTAGCGTTTTCGGCATGTGCTCTTTCTGTGCGCTAAAACTACTCTGCAGGTATTATAAAGTAGGGTTGTACCGAATGTCATTTTTTTTTTTTTACATTGAAAGCTTCAATTGAATGAAACATTGAATGTCATCATATTTTATGACCAACATGATCTGACAGAAATACATGAAATGACCACGACCTCTTAACAGCGCATTAAGTGGTGGTGGATCATAATGTGTTAAAATGACGTATAGGCACCTCGGAAACAATTTAGGTTTAGGCAACAAAACTACTTGGTCAGGTTTAGAAAAGAAAAGATCATGGTTTTGGGTTTAAATAAGTAAAGTCACGTTTCTTACACATTGGCTTTGTTTCTGGGGTGCCGACACGTCATTTTTAAACATTATGTTCCACCACCACGTAATGCGCTGTTAAGAAGCCTTGGTCATTTCATATATTTCTTTGAGATCAGGCTGTTTAACGTTATCATCCTTAAATAAAAAATAAAAAAATCTTCGAACAAAATAAAACTAACTATAGTGGTTTTGTTGCCTAATCCTAAAGTGATTATAGTGGTTTTGATGCCAAAAATAAAGTGACGCCAAGGGTCGTGACAAATCGGTGGTATGTGATTAGTTGGGATGAGAACGTGTTGGACGTCAGCGGCCTAACAATTTTTTTTTTAAATCTTTGAACAAAATGCATTCTCAATTATGTTTCGAGGGAAACGTATATTCTCTTGGATTATGGATTATTATAGTGTGGTAGTTGTAAATTGAAACAAAACAAAACTACTTGGTTATATTTAGGCACCAAAACTATTGGTTAGGTTTAGTAAAAAAAAAAAAAAACATGGTTTGGCTGCGTTACGTTATTTAAGTTACAGTTTAAGTTGACTTTTAGTTTCACACGGGACACGAACAGCGGCCTCTCCTGGATGAAAGTCCTGTGTTTGTTTGATCCACCCATCCACCCTGACTTCCTCCTTAATAAATTACAACGTATTTGTGATACGTCAAAAACAAATGTAATGCGGGCGAAAATACGATTCCGAAACATAATTGACCTGCAATATTGTTTAATGGGAACATCATTTTTAGGAGACCAGAGTGGAATGAAGCTTCAAACTATTCAGTACAGCCCTATTATAAAGGGGTAAGAAAAAAAAAACATACACCACTTTTTTTACAGTCTGATGGTTTAAAAAAAAAAAGCTAAATGTTGAATAATTTCATCTGTTAAATCCCCAACGTTGCCATGATGGAAAAAACGTGGAGAAAACTTTCAAGGTAAAGATGAAAACTTTTAAGCTTTCGGACGACCACAACACAGACTGAACAAACTGACTGCTGCAACTCTGTATTAAGACAGTGTTCCTATTATTTGAACTCTAAAAACTATCAAACAGGGGACACAGATGTCCATCTGACTTGCCTTGACAATGCTTGGATTGTTTGGTATTGAACTTTTTTTCAGGCTTAGTGAAAAGTTAAATTGAGTGTATCTCACATTTTATTCCACACTGTCAAACCATAGCAAATTGGCGCGGCATACTGCATATCCATCTACCTGGAAGCTAGTGTGTTCTCTCTTTAGGTTGTCACTGATAGACTGTGTGTTTCTGTATGTGTGTCAGTGTGTGCATGCATGCATGTTCATATGTTTTTTTTTTTACTGTGGGCATATTGTATGTGTTTTTGTCTTTCTGTGTGTTTTTGTGAATTACTGTATATGTCTGAGTGGTATTTTTGCAAGTGCGTGCACATATGAGCATGCATTTGTGCATGTGGGCGTATGTGTGTATGATAATGTGTTCTACTTCCAAACTCAACTCCCCTGAGGCTAGTAAAGCATGCATGGTGTCTGAGAGGAGATAAACACACAGTAGGATGAGAGGCTCCCAACCTGTCTGGAAATATGTGTGTGTTCTTGTACTTCTGTCTTTGTGAGGGCCAATTTGAGTTTTGGATGTGGAGTTATGAGGACATTTTTGGAAAGGGAGTAAAGTTTGGCCAGTCCTCACCTCTTCAATGGATGTGTGAGGGTTAGGACTTGGTTTAAGGGTTATGGGTTTGGAATTATGGGAAGGATATAGTTCGGACTAGGTACATATTTGGGATGGTGAATGCGAGACAAGTATTATGTCAATGCCGGTCCTCACAAGTGTAGAAACAAAAACAATTTTGTATGTGCGTTAGTATACAGTATTTTATGAATTATATAAATTCAGGTAGATTAAGGTTAATAGAGAGGCAAAGTCACGCTCCTTCCGGTGGACCACCATTGGACCTTATTTCAGAAAAAATATGAACAGTAGTCAACGTTGAGAGACACATTTTCTTTTTTAATTGCGCCTTGAATCACACATGTTTATCATTTTGCAAGTCAAGAAAGTTCCAGTTTGTAGTAAAACTATTGAAGTAAAAGACTGTGAAAATACTGTATATGTGTAATTCATGGCTGAATTCAAACGGTATCAAACAAATATTTCTCTCACGCCGTTAACTCCCGTTCAAATTTTTCCAAAATAAGCTCCCATGGGGGACACCGGAAGGGGAGGGACTTCACCTCTCTCTTTTTTTAACCTGTTCTGATTATCGCAAATCATTTTTATTTTTTTTATTTTGGTATGACTGCTGTGGTGGTTTTGACGTTTACAGATTAACAGATTAAATCAATATTTCAAATAATGTATTAAGGTGTTCTCATAAATACTTGTAAAAATGTAAAATATCTGTTTAAAGCTAAACTGTGTGGCTTAATGTACTGGCAAGCTCGCGGCAGTCTGAATGTGTTCCTCCAGCGTCCACACCATCCTTTAGTGTCCTGCTCAGTTTTAATCAGTACACAGTACTTATATTATGTGCTGGTATGTTTACGTGGTATGTTATGTATTTTGCAAGATTTCAGTCACATGCACATAATGTACAGTTATGTCCTGGGTTTGAATCAAGCCTAAAAGCTTTTCCTGCTTCTGCTGTTTATCAAAGTCGCAATACGACAAAACAGACTTCTTTTGTAGCAACTCTGATAAGATGTAAGTACAGAATGGATTATGAAATAGAAAATCCTGTCTTGAATCTGTGGTAGCGGGACGGTGAGCTTATATTTGGATCACATATTGTATTTTTAAGGTCAGGGCAAAGGTTAAGCACATACTTTGAGTTACTGCACACAAATAAAATGTCCATGCACATCTTACATAATGATTTTATATGAGGTCTATGTCTGCATTCAGTGGGCAGAGAGCTGTCTCATCCATCATACAGCTTAACTCCATATCATCATTCATTTAAAAAAAACATCCCTTAGAGCAAACTAAAGTTGTTTTTCCAGGAGAGAAATGATAGTCCATCTAAGTAGAGGGAACCCAAACTTTCATTATGACTCCAGATAAGCAGGCGGCTGAACCTGTAATGTAGTTTTGAGTTACAATGTGAGGGATGGGGGGCTGTGGGAGCATTGTAAATAGCCTAGTAAATCACTAATATGTACTGCAGACTTTCTACACAGTCTGCTACAGCAGATAGCAGTATATTGGCCAAGTCGATTTAGCCTTAGGCCAGATATACATCCATTATCAATGGTATTGCTGCTGCAAAGCTTAATGGACTTAGGGGTTGCAGACTTTCTCACTGCAACGTGCAAAGCTAACAGTCTGGAAAGTGAAAGGAGTAAAGCAGATTTAGGTGTCTATTATACTAGAAAACAACTGCACCAAACCTCTATCACTAGTTATCAGTGAAATTCACTAAACTGCATCTCTAAATTCTGTCTCATACATTCATAATGAGGGAGACTAACTCAGAAAAAATATCCAAATAATAAAAATAAGAGAAACAGGTTGTTGAATTAATTAAGAAAATATAAAAAAATGTGAGATAGATGCACTCTGAGGAAAGTTAACTCTTTCTGTTAGTGCGTGTGCTTCATTCTATAATCATTCAGCAAATATTTTCTAATTTTTATTTTGTATTATGATGGTACTGGCAACTTCACTTTTTTGGCATACACCACTGTCCTATTTCCTAGCCTTGTTTTTTTTTGTTTTGTTTTGTTTATTTTACTTCTAATCAAACCAATACTGTCACATCGGGGACATTATAGACAGTACTCTGCATTTACCCAAGTAATTAAAGTCCCAAGCTCAATCTATTAGAAAATGTACATCAATGAATGAGATGGCAAATCATCCTTGAAATACAATTTACAAAGTTGAGTAAATGCCTTTGACAGGCTTTGATGCATCTATGAATACACAAGAAAATTAAATGCAGCATTTAAAGGCTGGAAAATAATGTGGCTTCTTCTTAACCATTTAATGTCCTAAATAAGAAAAAAGCTATGTAAAAAAAATATCTTTGCATTTTTATCCTTGGGGCAATAATAACAACAAACATTTTTTTTTTTTTTTTTTTAACCAAACGGTTGAGATGTTGCTTCATGGTAAAAAAAAAAAAAATACAAACCATCTACCGTTATTATGCTAGTAATAGGTTAGTATGACAACATATGCCAATTTGTTACCATGAAATGAATAGTATTACCAGTACTAGTATTATTTCTTAGTATTATATCTATTCTAGATATTTACTGTATTTACAGTGGGCTACTTTGAAAACTCAGAAATGGTGAAAAATCATACTGATATAATTTTTTCATCAAATATAATGGAATAACATAAATATATGATATTAACAAATGACATTAACAACAGTGAATCTTCTTTTTTTTAATTAAATATAAATTGTTAATTTATTATCTTAAAAGCAATACTTTTACCAGTAAAGGACAATTCAACAGTTTGGTAGAGCATGTTTTAGACAATAAAAAAAATCATACTTATTAAATTATATCAGCATATATATATAATGGAATAACATTGAATGTACCATATTAACAACAACATTTTTTTCATTTAGTAGAAAATAGTAAATTTGAATTACATCTTTAGCTTCACTACGTTTACAATCAGTTGAACCATTAAGTAGAGCATGTTTTTAGAAAATATTGGACCCTTAATAGACAATTTTATTTTGTATCAAGTTACGTAATTCTGGTCAGTAAGACCTCTGAAACTTTAATGTGTCGAGTTCAACACATTTTTCAGTCAGACACAGTGACTCAAAATGCGCTCTACCAAACGTTTGAGCAGAACATTAAAGGGTAAATTCTATCTCCAAATGCAATAAAGATGTAGATAAAGAGCAGGAAAATGGTCGTATAATGCCTTTTAACCAAAAACGTAGACATCTAAACAAAACCAGACACAAGTCCTTTTTTTTCTCTTAATGTGGAATCTGATCCCTTAACAGCTCATGTGAAGCTCTCTAATCTTGTCCAGCTCCTACTGTGCGTTTAAAGGCAGGTGATAATGTCAGCCTAACAGTCGTTTGCAGTTTGGAGCAGTTATCCACCTGACTTCCTGTCTGGGGAGGAAGTGGGCTGTCAGACCCGATCATCTTCACGATGTTCCTTCTCTCTGAGGTCTCCACTGGCCTGGCTGTGACCCCGACCGGGGGGTCAAAAGTCGCATGTTTCCCACCATTTCTCTGCGCTGCAACCGTGCAGCCCTCAAGTTTTACAGTGAGTGTCTGCATGTGGACCAGAGAGAGACTCAATTTCACTTTAGGAGTCAGGGACACGGCTGGGGCTGTCGGGCCAAGGTCAAAACAAGATTTTATGGGAAATCTGTTTCTGGTTTAAAAAACATTTTCTCTTCTCTATCAGTTTTTTTTCCCCCACTTCCAAAGTTTTCTGACAGGCAATGAAGCAGTTATGTAAAACCTGTGAACCCACGGGAGGAAGCATGCCTGGTTTTCAACTATAACATGCATGCCATGTCATTGTATGATTGGCATACTTGATATTTTAATGAGTCTCCTCAGTCTGTGAGTTTTCAACCAGGTGGATCTTTAAGAGGTTAGTGGTCAGATAGCTGATGTACAATAATCTTTTTTTTTTTTTACTTGCACCTGATATATTATATGTTGTCATATATGGTTGTTGATGTTTTCTTGATAGTCTTTAATGCTCTTTGTGCAAAGCAAATTCCCATAGAGGCAATAAAGGTTTCATTTATTAATTAATTCAGTCATCATATACACCAAATACAAATAAGGTAACATGCTTAGTTACTAATTAAATTAAGGTGTACGCTTTTTTTGTCTTCACAGGAAAAATAATAATCAACAGAAACGCTTTACAAATAATATGTGAGCCAACCTGTTCTCATTCCCAACTCGTCACACACAGAAAGAATGCTTGGTCAGGACCGCTTGGCGTCACTTTTTGTAGCCCTACACGTCAAGCTATGCCGCGGTCGCAGGAAAAAACAAGTGGTTCACGTAAATAAATAAAAAAACACTTGGCAACAACACTACTTGGTTAGGTTTAGGAAAATATCATTGTCTGGGTTAAAAAAAAAGTTACATAACATAACTTAAGATGCTGAAGGGTGCCTTCTGCGTCAGTATTACAATCCGATGGCCGTGACAAAATGTCGATATTTGACGCCCTAGTAATGAGGCCGGGCTGTGTGAGCAACTTAGAATTAAATGCCAGTCAGTTTATACTATGCTTGGGCACTTTCAGACTGCATAAAATAGCCATTGGAGCCATTAAATTAATGTACCTCATATTCGATTATTGCATGCAGTTGTTAAAGAGTCCCAATATCATGATTGCAAGATATTTAAATTAATTTAAATACCACAGCTTTGCCTTTGACTGTGGTCCTGCACTGCTTTCAGTTATATTTAATGTTGCTTTTATTACCAATGTTGTATAATTACAGTGACTTTGCTCCAATCTCTTTCTGCATTTGCTTTCAAGCTTTTTTCTTCCTCCTCCTCCCTCCTTGCCATCCTTTCCCCCTCTCCATCCCTCTTCATCCCTTGCTTTACTCTCATCTCTCTCCATCCGTACTCCAGGCTAAACATTCTTACAAGTATGCATTTCACTCCATCAGGTTCTCCAGCTAAGTAAGTTAATCTGGTGAGAAGCCATAAAAGCATTGTTTATGAACAGAGCAGTAAGTGCATTGTTGGCAAGATAAACTACCCTGATTTATTTTAAGGAGATCTCAGGGAGTAATACAACGAGGAGAAAAATTGCTCTCTCTATCGCTCTATATGTCTGTCCGTCTCTTTCTTCCCCTCTTTATCACTCTTTGTTTCCCACTCTCTCCATCCATCTCTCTCTTTCTCACTCCCTCCCTTCATCCCTGCGTCTCTCATTTTCTGTGCAAAGACACCCCCCTTCTGTCTCATACTTTGTCATTCTGAGCTGCGCACTCTCTCAGAGATGTATTGAAATGCCTTAACTATGTCGTATATTCTGCCTCCTTCCTGACTTTTTATGGCCACTTTAATTCATCTGCAGGAGGCGGCCTTTGTTTGGAAATATGTATGCTCTGCAATAGAATGGGTTGTACCGAGTTACCCCAGTCCAGCGGTGATATTGTTTTATTGAATGCAACCAATAATAGGCTACCTGGCAGCTGGCCTGACTTAGCAGCATCACATGTAGTACTGGTGTTGCACAGGTGCTGAAGACAGGAGACTTTATAGACTGGGCAGAACGTGTCCAGGTGTCAAGCAATCCAGCTTTAGAGGGGATTCAGCGGGTGGTTTTAGTGTTGTCAGAAATAGAAAAGCGATAAGGAGCTGCCTTGACTTACCCACCCACCCTGACCATGTTTCTGTTGGCAATGCGCATACTGTAACGCCTTTCTGCGCTACATAAGGAACCAGCACTCTGACTTGAATAGAGGACCTTATGTTTAACTAAGGACACCTACCAGAAATGTTATATCTTTATCATAATTTTGTACAATACAGAAAAGAATCAGTCTTAAACAAATGGTGATAAAGTAATTCAAATATCTGTAGCTTGAAAAGGCACAAATTGGTACGCCTACGTTCAAGTCAGTCCGTTCTCATTCCCAGGGTGTCAAATACGTACGCTTTGTCACGGTCTCGTCGGCGTTCGATACTGCTGCAAAAGGCACCCTTTCACGATGGTAAGAGACGCAATGGGATTTCTATTAACTACAATTTAAACCCATCCGCGGCAACAGTAAATGCACAGGGAAAGTGATGCGGTGATGAAGTATAAAGAACGAAAGAGACACACCAGGCGGGAGGGGAGATGGAAGGGTCCAACAAAAAACAAGGCTTTCATCCAGGAGATCGCTGTTTGTGTCCAATGCGTCACGTTACAATCAGCTGTTTGTTCGTGTTCACAACGTCAAGTCACATTTTCACTGTAAAAACGTAGTCATTTGAATTCCAACCATGTTGTATTTTCCTAAACCTAACTTAGTGGTTTTGTTGCCCAATCCTAAGCAAGTGTTTTTTGTTTAGCTCACAACGTTAAGCATGTGTTTACAGAGACCGAAAGGTGGCGCCCTGTGGTCGTTAAGCACTTATTGTAACAGAATAAGTGTCGCCAAGGCGTCTGACAAAGCGCCAGTATGTGACGAGTTAAGATGAGAATGTGTTGTGTGAGGCCCGATTTTCTGCCCTCTGACAAAAGACTGTAGTTGACGGAATCAGGGAAACGGTGCATGTCAAAAAGGTCAAATGCATCAACAAGAAGGCCAAGGATATCATGACAACATGGGGATGAGGAGGAGGGGTAGCGAGTAAATGAAGGGTGAGTCATGGAAGCTGATGAGAGGGCAAGGGTGAAAAATGAGGGACGAGACAGAATGGTACGGAGGGAGTGAAGGAGGTGATAAAAGGAGAAAAGAGTGGAGAGAAAGTAGACAGCGTGGAGGTGAGTGATGAGAAGAGAGTGACAGAAGTTAGGAGGAGAGAGGAGGTGAAGAAAGGGATAAGGACACAATAAAGGACAGAGAGAAGAGGTGTGAAAAAAAGAGAGAAAACACCAGGGGCAAGGAAAGTTGGAGAGAACAAGGGAGGTGTTGGATTGAGAGGACAAGAGTGACAAAAGTAGCAGATAATGAGAGACAGATGGAGGGAGTGAAGCGAAGGGAAATAATGGAGAGACGGAACAAGGAAGGGAAAGAGGGATGAAGATTACAGGGGTGATGAGAGACAGATGGACCCGTGTGATGGATGGAGAGGTGGGAGGATGAAGTGATATAGTGTTGAGATGATGCCTCAGTCTTGGCTGTTTCCTGTAACAAAGGATTCCCCTGCATGTGTGTAAGTGTGTTTTGAAAGGCGCTCGAGCAGTTGAACTCTGATCTCATTAACATGTTTGGACTGACCTGGCAACCCGGACATGCCAAAAATGTGTGCGCACAGAGCAGCAGCAGCAGCAACATGGACATGTTGTACTCCGTCTGCTGCAATAAAACACAAGATCAGAGCGGATGAAATCAGCAGTAACGGACACACGCGGCGCACTAACAAGCACATAAACAAGAGAAACACACAGAGAAGCAAGAAAACATTACCAACAGATGAGAGCCAGTTGTCTTATAGTAATTGAGCCCATATTTCGACCTTGTAAAGTCAAGGATGAACAACATGTTCCAAGACAGATGTGGTTTGTTGAGGGCGTTTTTTATTGTTAAAATCATTCAGGTTTAACACGCCGGTGGAGATTCTATTGAAGCGGAACCAGTTACGTGATGGCATGGGAAAGAATGCTTTGAAAACTGGAAGTCAGGAGTGATTAATAAAGGAAGGAATGATTAGGTAGACAATTGGGGACGATAGAGGCATGAAGAGGCGAGTAGACAAATGAAAGAGCATCGCAGAGCAGCCCAGTCTCATGGTAAAGTGTGTACAAGACCTGCCTGTCCACCGGAAGAAAGCATGCCGCGTTTTGTGTCGCCGAGATGTGAATATTACACACCTGCATGAAGGTGCAGTGTTTTGTAGTGACGGTTGTCACGTGACATTTGCCACGTGTTGTGTAGTGATGGAAGTCTGAAACTTCAGAGCTAGTTACGTAGTATATAAAGCGAGACAGACCACTTATGGTAAGCAGGTGGGGAGGTGAATGGGTCCAACAAACACAGGACTTTCAAACAGAGCACCGGTGTTTGAGACCAGTGTTTTGTTTTACAAATTACATCAGCAAAGTTTGTGACATGTTTTGTAGAGACATGTTTGTCACGTGTTTCCCGCACTGACGTTATGTTGTTTCCGTACATGTTTTACTTAGTTTAAAGGCTTATTTTAAGCACAACCATGACATTTTCCCTTAAACAAGGTGATTTTCTTGCCTGATCCTTAGTCAGTGACCATGACGTTTCCATTAACTTCACAAAGTCGTTTTCTTGCATAAACCTAAGTCAGTGGTTTTGTTGCCCCCTGCTGGTACTGCACATTAATACAGGTGTGTAATATTCATGTCTTTGTGAGGACAAACGTGACACTGACGCGCCATCCTGTGGTGGACAGGTGGGTCTAGTACACGCTTTGGCATGATATCGGGTTACATTGAGACATGGTTTTTGATGAACCCATTGACTGGGGATTGACTGGAAGGATGGATAAATGGATGGAGGGATGAAAGTAAGTAAAAAAGTATAAACATGATACTGTATATATTTCTGTGTATACATTTTTGCGCCAGAGAAAGCCCCAAGTGTACTGTCTCCCGTCTTCTTGGTCTTTTTAAGTGCCAAATAAAAGATTTCTCTGTTTTGCATTCTCCGGCATTGAAGGAGTCCTGGAAGCCATCTGTTGGGACTTCAAAAAAGGAGAGAGAGCATGCGATTCCTTGTGCTATCAAACTTTTGTTTAACACTCTCGAGATGCAACGGCGAGAGAGCCTTGAGGTGTCAGGCCGAGACCAACGGAAAGAGACCAACGGCAACAAAAAAACAGCTATAAAAGATAAAAACAAAAACAGCAGGGCGGAGAGAATGAAACACTTTTGTGGTAAAGTGAGAGGGTGGGACGCACGGGGAGGGAGAGATGGAGGCAGATGGACACAGAGATCAGTAGAAAGATGGCACGGCAGCAAATCGATGATGACAGAGAAGTGGAATGAGAGCTAAAGCAACAATCAGGATAAGAATTATGTAAGTGAAGTCAGTATTGTGATGGAAAATTACAACCACTGTGGTTACAGTTGGAGAGATAAGTGCTTTAACATTAAAAAACACAGACTTTTGATCCCTATTCTATAGCTAAACAACAACTACCAAAAAGCACCATGACGTCTACATCAACAAAACACTATTTTTTATGTAAAACAATGAACCTTTTCTGTAATTTTAACTAAGCAAGCCATTTTTTTAATTACAGTCCCTGCATTCCCCCACTTATCTTACATATTATCATCTTATTAATGTTTCATTTTGTGTGTGGAATCAGCAGTGTGTGGTGCTACTCATATCATGTCATCCATGTAACCCGCAAAGAAATTAGGAGACTTTCGAACATAATACTTAGCCAATGAGAACCAAGCTGACTGGAGAAGGTAGGACAACTACCGCCGTCATCGCGGTCGCGGCTAATGCATGAGCTAATGCTAAACGTGAGGCATAAAGTAGTAGTAAGATGGACCTTAGAAATGAAGGACCAAGTTGTTAATTCATGGCAACAACACGAGAGATTTTTTTGAGATTTCCGTTTTTTTAGTCGGTACTTTTGTTCGTGAATGGAATCTGTTAGTGTGTGGTGTGCTGTTTTGGCCAAATCGTTGCTCACCACACACCATCGGAACAAAACTGTTATATTTAACATAACATGTTTTTATGTGTGGGGTCTCTCACATTTTCAAAATCTGTTAAGATTTTTGAAAAATCTTTTAGTGTGGGCCAGCCTTAGCTGCAAGACATCGGGCCTTCTGGCTGCACCATCGACCTGATGCAGGAAAACAGCCACGTCCTACTTGGCATTGACAACAGCATGCCCAGTGCTTCAGTTAGCAGTTCATTTTTTAACAAAACAAAAATAACGAGTGCAGGTACTCGGACGCAAACGCAGACACCAAGAGAGTAAAGGTTAAGAAGATTTTTACTTGTAGATATCATGCAGGTAAACAAGGACAAAAGAAATGTGAAGGTAAATTAAGAGACTGGGCCGCACATAAACAGGCAGGTTTCAAGAACTCAAGGGCAACTTCGAGGGAATAGTGACAAAGAAAACACGCTCTATATGTCCACAAACGCTAATTAGGTTATAAGGTGCCGCTGGGGAGGCAGGAGACAAGTCCCAAGGGCTGATGAGGGGATGAGCCACAGGTGTGCAGGGCAGGCAAACGCACTCAGGGTCAGAAAAACAGTTTCCACTCTGTATGATTTACAATTGGCAGAGAAAGATCAATACATTTTTCCAAGGACACTGAGGAGGACTTTGAACTGAATAAAAGGTTGCAACGGTGACAGGGACAGCACCTATTGCACAGGTGGAGAATAAGTGTCTTGCTCAAGGACACTTCAACGGTGCCAATAAGGGCTTGAACCTTGGTTCCCTCAGTTGAGGGATGGACTACTTGCTATGCTATCCTGATACTGCCAAACTTTCTGGGACTCTTGACGACTGGCCCATTACACAGATGACCCTCAGTCTGCCCTTGCATCCTGGGGCTGTCTGTCACCGGGATCCTGACAGAAGTGTTCTGCTAATGCTGTTGTCTCTGCTGACCATGTCTGCCTTCACAGAGGAATTAAAACCTCTTCCAACAGTCCAGTTGTTTTCCATTACTGTGTACCCAACAGTACATAAAGTAGTTAAACTAGCTCCACCATGACCAGCAACATTAAAATGCTGCTTTGCCATTAATGCAGTACTGAAATAATGAAACAATAAAGACTTTAAAGCGGAAGTGGGTAGAATTGGAGCAAATATGATTAAAAAAAGTTGTCTTTATAAAACGGTCACTATATCCTGACAGTAGGGCATGAGACAGGTGATCTGAAAAAAATAATGTGCCTCTGTTTCCTCTGGTGCTCCTAATGGCATTTGTAAGATTCACAGACCGGAGGAAAACAACCAATCAGAGCCGAGCTGGAGTCTGCTGTCTCTGAGCAGCTGAACTCCAATCAAACGGTCAAACTAAGCAGTGCTGATCAAATATGAATCAATATTCTGTTACTGTAATGCCTATTTCTTGCATCAAATGTTTTCAGAAACATCGTGTAGTGTACTGTTTAGCTGTAAAATGAGAAAGTTTGTGAACCGGAAGCCATGTTGAGAACAGTTGAGGAAATACCAAGCACCGCCCACCACCCGGAGCAAATTTTCTCATTTTACAGCTAAACAGAACACTAAAATTTGTTTCTGAAAACATTTTACATTTCAGTAACCGAATATTTATTCATATTTGATCAGCACTGTCTAGTTTGACCATCTGATTGGAGTTTGCGAGTGATTGACAGCTGCCCCTGTTGAATGAACAGCCAATAGGAACACTCTCTCTCTGAAATAACCTGTGTTCGGCCAAAGTCTCCTGTCAAGGGCTAGATTTTTTAAAGCCAAGAAACACAGCCAGAAGTCTAGTTATCTCTCTGAACACTAGAATTACAATATGCTGAAAGGTTCATATGGAATTTTGCCCAATGATGCCAAAAACATTCTGCCTACTGCCGCATTAAGTACGCTTTGAAAACAGCACTTGTAATGGAGTATTTTTTTATATTCTGGTATGGATACTAGAATATAATGATCTTTCTCTCTTACGCTGGTCTTTGTAAAGACCAGAAGACTCACCTGTAACCTCCAAAACAACACACTTGATTCCCTACAGATGCCCGCATTGTGTCCTTGGAGTTATCTAACTTGATTTTTGTCTCTCATACATAAAAAGACAGTAAGAAGTGGTAGAAATACAGTTGCTGCTTGGGCCAGTCGCCCAGCACCAGCTGCGGTGACTCGGGCATGCCATTAGCATGCCTCAGGATTGGCTGCCTTTTTGGATCCTGTCAAGCCATTTGCATAATGTCAGCGGTCATCATGAGTGCAGAGGAAATATTTCAAAAAGGCCAGCTGAAGAAAAGAAAATGCATAATCGCATATGAGGACTTTGGAGACCCAACTGTTGACTGCAACACCCACTGGCAACAAGGCCTGAAAAAGGGCTTAGAGGCTTCAGAAGGAGAAGGCAGCCACAGACAAGCAATGTGACACAGGACAAACATAACCTGGGGCTGCAAGATAGCAAAATTGGGGAGTCTCCTACAGACAAATGCCCTGAGATCCAGCCTGAAGTTTTAAGTATCTTGCCCACCGAAGTGCATGGCAATAATGTTAGTGTACAACCATGAGGAAATCTTGTGTTCTTTTAACTGTGTGTCCCCATTGGTGTCGCAACCATGTCAGAGTCTTTTTAAAAATGAATTGTCAAATAAACAAAACAAGTATGCAAATGCATGTGTGAGTATGCATATTGGTGTCTCTTTGTATGGTTGAGAGAGACAGATAGGAAGCAAGGGAGCGTTTTGTTGATTTGTTCAAGTCTGCCTGTGTCTGTGTGCACGGTTTGTGTGAGCTGAAACGTTCAAATTAAAACATTTAAATGACGGAATTAAAACAGTGGCTAGTCATGTGAGAGGTGATTGAATTCCTAACACAGCCAGAGGGCTGAGAGAAGAAGAGAGGGGGAATGAATTCAGTCATTTGACTTACACCACACATCTCATATGACTTGCTTAATCATAGTAAATGTTGTGATCTTTCATTCCATTGTAATGTAGTACATTACAGCTCTGTGTTCAGCCCATCCTCCGTGAAAAAGAGACCTTATTTGGGTTCTAGTTGCACACTGCATACTGCATTTACATTGGGCTAGTGTAACATTCCAAAAGTCCAACCAATATTGTCTGTTTTACAATGGTCACTTGATTTATGAGTGAGGTGTTGATGGACAATTTTGTCCCAAAATGCCATGCACAGCAGAAACTAAGCTTATTTAATGTCACCAAAAAAATGTAATATAGATGTTGGTTAAACAAGTCCAAGAATATATTGGAAAACAAATAAAATAATCTAAAATATATAACTAACTACTAGAGTGCTACAGGAATGAGTCCTAAAACCCGGAAATTAGTTAGCATTATAGCACTTCCGGTTCCCTTGTCAATGGGTTTTTGGTAAGACGGATGAAATAAGGTCTGTGGTTAACACAAGCTTAAGAGATTTCAATGTTTTGTTCTACGATATAAAATATGTCAGTAAATATCGCAAGCCTTTATGTTTCTTAAGAAAAGGCGGTTACTAACACGTGGCTAAATGAGACTACTAAACGTCATCACGCCGACTCTTCCGCTGTTACTGCCTCGTTGTGTATACTCACGCTCATGCGACCGTGGTTTAGTTTGCTTACAGCCAACGTTAGCTTTTTACTTCTGGCGATTTCATTTACACTTCAAAAATCATAAAAGTTGTGTTCATTTGTGAAGATTATCTTACGGAAAAAAACGTATAAGTATCATAAACGTGAGTTTGCCACAGAGCTTATTTTCTGCAATAATCCAAAACCCAATAGAAACATTTTTTTTTTTGAGGGAACCCAGGCTTCCTGGTTGGCCTACAAAAATACGTCATCCCTGTAGCACTCTGTAGTTGTTGCAATTTCAAGTTAGTAAAACAAAATGTTAAAGTACATTCCATTTTTTTGTTTCTATACCAACTGCTACAATATTTTTTTAATTAAGCTTGTTTACTGCACTGTACATTCAGTACTTATTAGCTTGTAATATGGACATGGGAAACAGCACATCTGTCCATTCATCCATCCATTGTCATGATTCAATAAGTCTGTCCTTGTTAAAGGTTAAACAATAATTGTTATTGTTCACCATATAATTGCTTTGGCAACAATCACAACCAGCTATTCATGTAAAGCATAATTTTAAATTAAATTTAAAATTGAGTTGTTGAGGAAAAGAGGGGGCTTAGAGACAAAAATACAGCAATAGCAAGGGAAAATCATTGTTCTGCTCTATCAATGATGTCTTGTTATTTGCACCAAATAGAGCCAAATGAAATTGAGACAAAGGGAAAAGATAGGCATAGAGATAAAGAGATAGATACAGTGAGAGAAAAAAGTTGAGACAGAAAGATAGAACACTTAAGATACAGGTATGGAAATATATAAATAATAGAGATAAAAACTGAAAGATGTACAGAAACACAGGGATATCAGAATGAGAGTGAACAAGATGCAGGTGTTATATGCGAGGCAATTATCATTTTAAAGAAAGCAGAGGCTCTGGGCCTTGTCTAATTACACCAGGATACTTGTCAAGACCCTACTCACAGCTACACACACACACACACACACACACACACAGACACACACACGCACACACACATATACAGAGTGTCCCTCCTGATTGCCCTCAAGTCATGTTGTAAACAAAGCTATCATCATGCTGGCAGTACTGAGATTGGATCAGGAGAGAGTGAGAGTAAGAGAAAGGGGTCGCAGGACGGATCAATACGTATGAGAGAGAGAAACGGAGGATAAAGGGGGAGAAAGGAGGAGAGAGAGAGAGAGAGAGAGAGAGAGAGAGAGAGAGAGAGAGAGAGAGAAGATGACGAGATGGAAGTGTTGAGGGAGATGACATGAAAAAGAATGAAATTATCTTTCAGCACTTGCTGTAGCTGAGGTCACACACTGCTTATAATCTAGTAATTAGTCATCAAGTTATTTTTTTATTTTAATGCCAATAATGAATTAGGTGAGAAAAATAATTTAAACAGTACTTGTGTTTAAATTTAATTGAATGTGTGACGTATAGGTAGCCTTGCAGAGACAGCCAAAATCTTGAGTACAGTATTTACTGTGTGTGCATGTTTGTGTGTGTGTGTGTGTGTGTGTGTGTGTGTGTGTGTGTGTGTGAGAGAGTGGGGGTGTTTATAAGGCCTTGGGGCTGACGCTTATATAATTTGATTGAAGTGTGAGATTTTGTAGATGAGAGTTTGTGTGTGTATGTTAGAAAATTAGATTTTTTTTTTGTGCGTGTGTGTTTTACCACATGATCAATCTTTGATTTGCTGTGTCGACTCTTACCTGGCTGCACCTCTTTGACCACACATAAACTAGCAGACATGAGCACATTAACACACATACACACAGCCGTGTAATTATATCTTTGTGAGGACACTCATTGACATAATGCATTCCCTATAGCCCCTTAGCCTAACCATTACAACTAAATGCCTGACCCCAACCCTTACCCTTACTCTAACCTAAACCTAATTCTAACCTGAACCTTAAAACCAAGTCTGAACCCTCAAACAGACCTCCGAAGTCCGAAGGTAAGGACCGGCCAAAATGTCCTCACTTTCCAAAAATGTCCTCACTCTGAAGGTCTAACACTCAGATTGGTCCTCACAAAGGTAGCTGTACAAGCACACACACACACACACACACACACACACACACACACACACACACACACACACACACACACACACACAGTAAGAGAAGGTCTGCAATAAAGCCAGGAAGATATGAAACATGCATGATTAATTTGTGCTCAGTAAATGTCCAAAGTGTCTATGACATTGAGAGCAATAACATGAATACATGTACAGTAAATTTATTGAATATCTGTGTGTTTGTGTGTGTGTGTGTGTGTGTGTGCCTGAGCGAGGCCCAGTGAGGCAGATGGGTACAGCAGCTGTACTGCCAAGGCTATTTCATGTCTGGCTACCCAACAATAAATCCATACTAAATGCAAAAATGAACACCTGTAAACATTCTAAATGTTCCACAGAGGCCCTCACACACTTCCTGGTGTTACTTTACACCGGTAAACATTGTTGATGTATCCCATTATCCATCAGCCCTGCATCGATTCTGCATGACTGCTGCAGCAACCACTCCAAGCTGTTGTGTTCTGAATCTATTGATCTATAAACTGAGGAGGACTCTCCTAAAAAGAAACTGGTGTTTCCCTGTTGGCTGGTTGCTCGACCATTCTTTACAAGGGCATAATTTACGCTGGAGATGAGGGAACTCACCCTCTATCCCCTCACTATTGCCCTCACTTTTCAAAAAACTATTTTTGTCCCCCTTTCTTGTATACTTCCAGGTTGATTTCCTCACTAAAATGTTTCCAACATATCTCCTCCACCTGAGAGGAGCTGATCAGCATGTTGATAAATATGTCTGAGTCGCCCTCAGTTGTTACTGTGCAATACGCCTAACCAGCATTGTTGTTATCGGCCTATTTCCCCATGTTTAAGTCTAAGTAACTAATGGGGACAACAATTGCTAAAATTGTACCAGTATTATTGGAGGATGCTGCAACCACAAGCCGCTAAACAGGGTGTAATGTAATTGCTCGGGGCAACTCCTCACTTGAGTCAGTTCCCATCCACTAAGTGTCTGACGACATTATGGAAAGGACCCTGCAGAGAAATAAAATATTTTCTTTCTTTTTCTTTTACTTTTCGCTTGATCCGGTCTGTTTGTTATTGTGTGTCTCGCTCAAGGAGAAGTCTCGTTGTGAAATCTTGCATCGCATCCAAATTGTTGAAATCATGTAAATATTCAGCCATGACATTGACAATGTTTTTAGATAATACTAAGCTACCCTTCCTGTACTCCAACACAACAAACTCTGACAACACCGGAACTCCTCTCTCCAACTCTCACTCACGGTTCCATCGTTATGTTCCGGGTCAACAAGTCACATGACATGCATACTTCCTCAATGCTGTACCAATTTCAAAAACCGATGTCCCCGTAAGACACAAAAACATGTGAAAATAGGGTCCAGGTTGAAAAATACCAAAGTCACCCTTTAATTAGCGCAAAGACAGCTGGGGAAACAGTTAGCCTCTGTCCTACATCCAAGTGTAAGTGTGACAAGCTCCAATAAGTATTATACCTGCATATTATACTGCAATATGTTTTTTTTGTCTATTTTAATATTTTATATACACAATATACAACATGTAAATATGTAAATATATAGATTGGTTGTTTTGTCGTTGTGGTTGGCTCTTTGCAAGACTATCCTTCTGCTTCCAGTGTTTGTGCTAAACTAGGCTAAACAGACTGGAGTTACCATAATCTGTATTGTACACTGTACCTCCAAGTTAGAGAGCAAATTAACTTATTTTCCAAAAAAATGTCTTCTTAGCTGTGCCTGTTAAACAAACCAAAATATTAAGAACATATTGTTACCTAAATGCCGTATTTTAGCACATAAACTTGCTTGCTAATATATTAGTGCTTTCCGATGCTTGGGGAGTTCTATCCGTTGATATAGTAATGTCAATTTGTGTGTCTGAAAGGGGGCATATCGTGAAAAACTCACTTTTTCAGTGCTTGTGCACATACATTTGGGTATCTGGAGTGACTACCAACCCACATACAGAGGGTGTATACAGGTATATTCAGACAGACAGTATGAGAAAAATAATGTGTTTTTTGAACATTAAAACATGTTCGAGTAGAAACCCAAAATACAAGTATGAACCTGGAAATGAGCATGATATGTCCCCGTTAAAGCTTGCCAACTTTCCCAACATGTTTTATCACAACACTAGACCTCTGAAACAAACTCTTCAACAGTTGCCGGTAAAAATTCAGGAATTAAAATGCTAAAATAAATGAGTTGGAGGATAGATGAGAGGAACTCATGGAGATTCACTGGCACACTACCAAACCCCTTTGTGAGTCTTTAAGATCCTCAGCTATCGGCTGATCCTCAGTACTCCTGGAGCTGGTGGAAATTCAGTATATTGCTCGACGACCCTCATACAGGACAATCACTTACTCCCTATGACACTCTGCTGCCCCTTATACTTGTCTGTAATCAGTAGTGAGAAATGGCAATTTGGGAGAAGGAGAGTGTGAAAACAACACTTTCAGAGTTTCATTTGGTTTAGTCAGACTAGGAAATGTACGCTGCAGTCTTTGGTGCCATGTAAATTGTTTTTGCTACCTTCACAGTGACCATACCCAACACTCAAATTCAATGAGGCTGCACTGGCTCAGAGTGCCTGCCAAGTAAATTAACTGCTATTGTTAATCTTTGTTTTCGCAGGCGGCCTGTTAATTATAAAAATGTGAATCTGAATGCAAAATTATGCTAACATTATTTTCTTTTTGTTTAGGATTTTGTTAATTTTTTTGTCAACACGATGACCAGTTCACATCTGTTCACACACACGTGCACACACATTTATGTATGAATAACACATGATTTTGGCCTATTTACAACCATACCCATGCAGTCTTTATTATCTTATTAGCCACTATCACATAAATTGTTTACATGTATTTATTCTTAACCACCTACTGTGTATTAGAAATGAATGCAGCCATCTGCTTTATTATCCAGCTGTTAATAAAGCCATGTATCTGCACACAGCGTGAAAAATACAAACATACAAATGTTATTTGCGAGCAAAGAAACAAAAAAAAAGAGGCAGCAATAGCCTCGAGCAGCTATTAATATTGAATGTCTGCATTCATTTCCACAGGTGAACACACATAGAAATATGTATATGAATTCATTTCAGGGAATCTGAATAAACAATCTAGTAGTTTACCCCTTAAGCGACCAAAAAGGAAGGATGTACTAATTTCATATTCTCACTGCATTCAGAGTATGAATGCTGACCTTTACATGTTTGCCAACACTGAGTTCCATTCCAATTAGATATATTTACTGAACTCACTTATAACATTTGACACGGAATAGAGGAGGAATATTTCTAAATAATGGGCTGTTTTTCTTTTATCATTTTGCAAATTGAGTATCGGAAGAAACAGTAGTTTAAGGAAAGTAAGAAAATGACCTGTCCCATTATGAATGCAAGTCTATCTATATAACCCAAACCTGTGTACAGAGATTGTTTACAGTATAAATGGAAAACAATATAATTTATTCTTCAAGAAAGTTGACTTTTTTTGAAACTTTTTTTGAAACATGGGTAGCTGGTAGCATTTACCAAACATCTCTTTTTATATTAAAAATCTCTTATGCTGCATTTTCATTAAAACCCTACTGGCCCTTTAATTATTCAGCCGGTTAGACTGTTATCAGGTTATTAAATAGGTGTTATCAGTGGTTATAAGGTTCATAGATGTCGGTCAGTAGGGCCCTGCTATACCTACTAGTAGGTTTTATCATCGATTCACCAAGGGGCGTGACAACCTTCCTTGGTGTCACTATTTTCTCGGAGGTATGTGACGAGTTGGGATGAGATCGTGTTGTATAGACAGCATGAAATGGGAGACAAAACACAAGACTTTCACCGAGAAGACCGCGGTTTGCATCCCGTGTGAAACCAGCAACGTGTACTTGTCTTTGTTTTCACAACCTTAAGTTTCACTTCACTTTTCAAACGTAGTTATTTTAAGCCAAAACACAATCTTTTTCCCTAAACTTTTCTAAGTGGTTTTGTTGCCTAAACCTAAAGAAGCTTTATTGTTTGTGTTCAAAACATAACGTTTCATTCAGTTTTACATGTTAGAGCGCGTTGCTTTTAAGTTTCGTTTTCACTTTTACAACGTCAAATTATTTTGCTGATGGCACTTACATAGCATTCGAAACATACTGTACATACTTGACTGCCCTTATAGATGTTGAAATGAATGAAGGAAATGTGAAAAGTAAAATGTCATTGTACATTCAGCAGATTTTGTTAAGGACCTTAATATTTTTCAATGTTTAAAACTGAAATTTTTATCTTTTTATTTATCGCTCTTGAACTTCAGAAAGGACTATGAAGCATCTAAAATCACCATCATGTCATCTCACCATCATCATTTACTTTCAAGCATTGGGCTTTGCATCACCACCATGCAATGGGAAACAAGAATGATATATAATGTTTTATGTTATGATAACAGTGATTATAGTGTGTTTATTGCTTCCATGGCCTTTGAGTAAACCCATGTGCTGCCAAAGAGCACCATTTCACTGAGTAAGCTGAGTTTGACTTTTACCTCCAAATACAAGCCAATCCAACCTTGAACTTTGCTTAACTTGCACTGCTGGTAAGTCACGTAAGCCTGTGGGGACAGGAGACAGACTTGACCTGGCCGCAACCCTCCTCTTCTTCCTCTCGCTCTTCCTCCATCCGTCCCTTCCTATTTTTCTCTATCACTTTGTCTCCTCGACATGCGGTATGAGTCTCAACCTCCCCTTTCCTTTGCACGCTCTACGGTCACCTCCTTCTCCTCTTCCACTTTCTACTTGTCATTCTTTAGCGTTTGTGGTATTTCCACCTTTTCTTGGACTAAAGCAGAAGGTCAGAGAAAGGATGATGACAATAATAGACCGCGGAAGCGGGGAGGGGGACTGGGGGTTCCACGGCCTGGGTAGCTTTTGGAATCTGATATGAATGAAAGCCTGACTTGTACCCGTGTTTTTTCTCAAAACTTGTACTCCAACCAAGCAAAACGATATTGATCACCGTCACCTAATCCCACTGACTGCTGCGATGCAATTTGACGTTTACGGCGCTCTCCGTAGTACTGAAACGGAGCGGAGGAGATTGATAAACAGACAGAAAGACGGAGAATCGTTCATAAGTTCAAAAAATATTTAGCGCTCTGCTGGTGCTTTTTTGTGTTATGTGAGTGCTCTGATTAATTATTTTAGTTAATTCTTTGATTTTGAAATAGTAGCCTTATGTTGTTAGCCTTTCTGGGGCTATTGCATGGTTAAATCAATCAAAATCAATATCAATGATATTAATAATATATAAAAAAAATTATATCAAATTTTCACTTCATCTGGGCACCTGGCCTGGGTGTCAAGACTAAAAAGAAATGTTCTGTAACGCTACTCAATAAAGAAGATAAAAGCCATAAAATTCATAGCAGTATAGATGTGATGTTGAAAATAATAATAATATGTATATGTATGTATTAGTAGTATTTAGCAGCAGATGTAAAGGGGAAGTTTTACTGAGCACAATACATCTACTCTGATGTAAGAGTTGCTTATCTTGCAGAAATGGATGGACAGTTTTTTAAAAAAGGTCAAAAATTGATGCAGCAGAGCCAGAGATATTGTCTTTTTTATTCCATCCATTCTTCTTCCTTGCCAAAACCTGGTGCCTACATTATAACTTGCTCACCAACATTTTGGAGTGTTATGCTTGTAGCGGTTAATGTACCTTCTCGCAAGCCTCAAATTGAGATGAGGAGAAGGCTACAGAGGTCTGGTAAGATCACTTCTTTCTAACTCCACGCCCCCGGATTATTTTCATTTTCAAACTTCTGCAGCTCCAACCGACGCTGACTCCAATGTTTGACTTGACTTAACTTGAGGCAATTTATCGGACTTCACACAGCTCCCTCTGGAGCCACAAAAGGCTTAAAACAACTTCTATTCACATATGCAAGTAGCACTCAAGACCTTTAAACTGACTTGGATGGGAAAAATTAGTGGAGGTCTCCCTTAAATCCCATCTCATAGCCCATTTTTTTTATTTCACTGCTCAGCTCCCTGTCAAACCTGACACAATGACAGTGAGCACGTCACAGTACATGTGATAGAATTCCACGAGGACTCAGTCCTCAAGTCCAGAGCGGGGACATATAGATTCATCCACAGAAATTAAATAACTCTTTGCATAGTCGGCCACCAGCCTATATGTGACTGATTAGTTGAGTCCTGAACATCAGATCTGACCGATCTCAGAACTCACCAGATACTCCAGCTTCACGCAGACGCGTCTCCGCTTACAAATTTGTGTCTATTCATGCCCAAGGCAAATTTATGTATATAGCACCTTTCAACAAAAGACAAGACAAAATAACTACCTCACGCCCACTCATGTCCTTCTATGGACTTTGTATACAATCACACTGATTCTAAATTTTACTTTATGTTCTATATTAAGACACCTATGACAAGACATTTTTTTTGTAAAAACGTATATATTCTTAAACAATAATGTATGCATTATCTGGTAATTGCATATCTTTTTCCTTCTTTCATCTCTGCTTCCTGTTTCCTACGCCAACAGGAAGATGTAGGACATAATTAAAATTTACTTGAACTAATTGGAAATATAGTGACACTGAAGACACATACTCTCTATTCTTAACGAACACAAACCTGAATAAATTCCAAGATTAAGGGGACTTTCTAAAATAAGATAGTACTGTAATCTTGAGGATGGTACTTTTGGTCATGACCAGAAACAAACTTAAGGTGTGTTTAAAAAAAAACAAAAAAACATTGATGTATTTAAAAATAGACAATATGTGAGTAACGAAGTAGACAGTATAGGAAAGACAGTAGGAACCCAACTGTTACGTAATGCAAAAAGAAATGTGAGAAAACTCCAGAAGTGCTGCAAGGGAATGCCAAATAATTTCAGAGAGTCCCAACACAACTGCAGTATTCAGTGTCTATCTTATTTCATAATATAGGCTATTATATTTCAGCCTATGTGTTTCATAATGTGTTATAACCTGTGGGGACTTTAGGGACTCACATAAATAATACAAATGCACCATTATTTTGTCAATCTGATTGGCCGTATTTAATCACTTTTTGAGACAGAGTTTCCATAAGTCAGAGAGGAGAAAAAAAGAAGAGAGTGGAAACAGTGAGATATCTTAACAGAAGGAAATGAGCGTGAAAGGTACGGAGGTCTAGTATAGTATGCCCAAAGGAAGCACGGGTCACTGGGTGTGAGCGGGAGAGAAGAGCGGGAGAGAAAAGGAAAGTGAGAGAGGCTTTGTTTAGTGTTGTCAAGGGAAGGACAGGTCTTTGTAGGATTTTCTGTAGGACAGGAAGACTATTAATCTGTCCAGGCAGAGGGAGGGAGGAGGGAGAAATAGCTGAACAGAGGGAGGGAGGAAAAATAATGCAGGGACATGGGGCAAGAAGAGATGGAAGTTCCCTCCATTGAGAAGAGGAGAAGGACGTGGGAGGAACTGATGGTGTGCAGGACAGACGTATGAATGATGAAGGAAAGGAGGTAAGGAGTAGGAATTAATGCACAGAGGAAGAGAGGGAGAAGGGAAGAAAATGTGGGAAGGAGCAGAGCCTCGGTGACCAGCAGGCTTGAACACTATCAATCTGCCCGAAAACTTCACCCTGAGGAGCAACAGATCACACAGGAGGACAACAGAGAGGGAGAGTGGAAGCAGGGAGGAGGGAGGAGGAGGTGAGATGGGAGGATACAAGAGGGATGGGGAAAGGAGTGGGAAGACAGACATCAAGGGGACAGAGGGGAGAGGTTGAGCCTCATTCCCAGGAATTTTAAAGCACCATAACCATTAAATATTGCACAAACCTGTAGCCATTGTACGCATTAAATCAGCAGTATGGACTGTGGTTGCCGGGGGGTGAGGAAATAAAGTAACTTTTATTCATGCAGGACTCTTCAATCATGGAACACAGGTTCTTTCCAGGTAAGGCATGTGGTATTAATAAACTGGATAAAAAACAGCAATATGTGAACATTAATGGGTAAATTGTAATTAAAAAATACACCACTGAGCATGACTATTGGGTACAAGTGGAGCTGCTGTTGGTTTTTGGCAGTGTTTGTGCACAGGACAATATCTCCCCAGCAGCAGCTGCCAATGCAGGGACAAAAGACACATGGGCAACCAGGAGCATTTGTCATCCTGTATCTGGTACATTCTGGATTTTCTCTCCTCCACCTCTTTGATCCTGTGATAGAGGGGAACATGGACTCTTGTATTGGCAGTATCTCAGTTCCTGGTAGTTGATCTTTGGAATTTGTGGTTAGCAAATGGCAGCAAGAGAAAAAAACAATGCCTAGACTCTCTTGGTTTTGGCAATCTGTTGAGGTCAATAAAGCTCAAATCAAGATGATCAGTGTTAAAAATAAGTTACAACTGTTGGCGTTAAAAGTTAGCTAACATGCTCTCAGGACAGAATGAGCAAATTGCCACCCACAACTGTAAATCACTATACAGTATGTGCATTTTCTACTGTTTTACCGGTAACAAAAAGCATCTAATTGAAGCTAAATAGCAGAATTTCGGGAGCAGGACCACGGCTCAACTGTGCCACTTCCCGTATTTCCAATAAATACCTGCCGATAGTTCAAGCAGTACACCATTGAGGCACTTGATTGTCCCTCTTGTCCTGCCATGGACATTGTTGTACCAATGCTGTGAGTCAGAAGTTATGGTAGGGGTCCTCCGCCAGGGTAGAAGGGGGTAACCGCTGTCGCCAAAGATGACATCCATCTGGAGCAGTCTGCTGGAACTTTTGGTATAGGTTGCAAGGTTCAAAGTATGAGCACCATATACCGAAGCAGGCCAGCGCACAACACGATTGGTGATAACACCAAGATGTACACTGATGCTGTGGCGTCCCATTCGATTCACAAACTCCCATTCTCTTGCAACAGGTGCCTGAATATGCACGTGTGCAATCAATCACGCCGATGGTGTTGGGCATCCTGCCAAATTAGAAAAATGTCCTTTTTGTCTGGGTTATTTCGTCTTCATTCTCAGGCAATTTGACAAATTGACCCAGAAGACTGGCCAGGGACACTGATTGCAACACACGGCCCACTGTGGATTTAGTCACCATCCCCAATCACTTCATGAAAATGAACCACATGCTATCAGCACCTGCTCCTCCACAGTCAAGGCATGGCACCTCATAGTGGCACGTTCTAGATGTGGATGGAGAATATCGCAACAATGTCCTCTCAAGCAAATTTGTATCGTTTATAAAGCTTATTATTTGAGTAATGCTCAAGTAGGTTGGGGCATTCAGCACATTGTCTTGGCTTGTATCTTCTCTTTCTGTGTCGGAGAAGGTTGATCTTTGTGAAGCTGAGCCCAGTGCAAGCACCAGCACAGCCCCACCATTGGAAGGGTTGAGTGGGCCAGAGCTGGTGCAACGGAGACGGAAGCGGCGTGCTGACAGTGAGGACTCCAGTAAAAACCTGCTGGAAATGGAGACTGAGAGGGCTGGAAAACAAATCCTCCTTGCTGAGGAGCAGCTGTATCTGACCGTGCCTCAGCAGCAGCAGGAGACACGGCTGAGAATACAGGAGAAGGAGCTTGCTTCAGATTCAACCCACGATGTATAGGCTAACTTTGGTTGAACTTGTTAAAATAGTTTTGTTAGAGGCCACATTGTGAAATGTGTTTGTTCGTGGCCAACTATGTTCTTCTTTGTTGGCGGTGTTGCCTAATTAAACAATAAAAAGCACAATTAAAACCTTGTTTGGACCTTTCATTCCTGTTGTCTCTGCTAGCCTGCTGTGTGACCACAAACAAAAACATATGTTGAATGTTTTGGTACAAATGTTTAAGTAAAAATAGACTTTGTTGTCTGTATTTGTTACACTTGTATTTTCAGCAGTTTTCCTAGTTGTTTTCTGGAAGAAGTGTGGCCTAAACATATTTTTGCAGTGCATAGCATTTTTTCAATTACTTTATTCTGTTCGAACTAAAACATGTCACACTTAAAAGGCACATTCAACTGATAGTTTGAATGTAATGAATGTAATGAACATCTTGGGTAACAATATTTGGGAGAAGTGAAGCCTAGGCTATTTGTCAATCTACATCAAATACACCTCCAAATTATCCTGACATCAAATTCATCCAGATTTCTGCCTTCAATTTTTAAATACCCGAATGTAGCATTTTGTCTGTATTAAAGGTAGGATTGGATCACCAAATCTGAATCCAAATCTTCAGGATCAGAAATGTTTGGATCTGCTTTGAAATACCTACTTTTTTAGATTAAATCAGAATTGTATCCGATCCATTTTGAAATACCGGCCTCATGTGATCCTCTAACAACTCCTGTAGGAGTAACAGAAGTCACGTAATATAAGTGTTATGTGCTTGGAGAAGGTAAGGAAAACTATCGTAGGGTGACTGTGACGGTTGGTTAGAGAGTACAAATTTGTAATGTGAGTAAGGGTTGGAGTCCAGACCTGTGAAGACAGAAGTCAGCCATCCATATCTCCTGCACTGCGATGATTTATGTCCACACAAACACACCTGCAGATAAGCACATGTGGACATATGCTTTTGTCACATGTGAACAGTGAACAAACACATACATGTATGCGTGTAGTCAAATTTTGAAGCTCACACATGTCAACACACATACTAAAGTACTTGTGAGGATATTCACAGTTTAATCATACTTTCTAAATGCCTAAACTTAAAACCATTTTTTATCCTAAAATAAATGTCAAACCTTGTGGGGACTGTCCCCAGATGGGAGTTGAGTCCCCACAATGCGCCTGTACGAACCTACAAAACACAGCTCATTTTGCTGTATCCTCTCATGTCTCAGAGTTGATGCAAGGTTGTTTGCCCCAGCATGATATTCCCTCATCCACTAACTAAAACATATGTTTATTCACATAACAACACACACACACACTGAAGAATTGACTTTTAAATTCAAAGGAAACCGATGAAAGAACGAAAAGCTAAACAAAGCCACAACACCTATGATTACAAAAGAAGCGGTTACTGAAAAGGTGATCAAACTCAAAAGAAAATCCTGCCACTTTTTTTCCTTTTTAAAAATACAAACACATGATGAATTTTATCACACTGAGGTAAGGGTGATTCTACCAGAATGGCATGCTTTAATCAGGCAACAGCATATAAAAACAAACTGTTGCCCTAACAATACATATGACTTACTCATAATACATCCAATACTACTATTACTACTAAGATTACATGTTTAAGAGAAATGTATCACTCTGTGATGACAAATCCTCCACAGATACTGTTGCAATACCTTTAATTAATTAAATTAAACAAATAACCCATAAGCGCTCCAATAAACTGCGTATGAGGGCAACTTGAAGACTAAGACACTACTCTTGAAGACTAATGTACATTCAGTTTACACAGGTATTAATGATATTAAAAAAATGTGTAAAATAATAATAATAAAAATACTTTACACCCACTGAAGCTTTAATAGATTAAATGTAAATAAGCACAGCATTACTTTAGCTTATGCAAGATAATGAACTCACACTCATACTCAAATAAAACTTCCTCGGCACATGGATGATCAGGAACATCTTTGAGTAAATTCAAGAAAAGAGTTAGTGATTCTCCGCATGAGGCTTCTTTTACACTTCCTGAATCTCTTAGAAAAACATACAAACTCAGCCGTGTTGCATTTCAATTACTCCGGGTTGTAAAAGAGGGAGAACATCGGTTTTACATCTCAATCGTGCCTGATTTACGATGGCTCCTCTCTCTGAGGGATTCTGCACCTGTGAGTAATATCCTTTAAGTGTGTGCGTCTCTGTGTGTGCACGCATATGGAAGCGTGTGATATCCAGTCACAGTGCAGCAAGAGTCTCAGTCTGTGAAAGGAGTTGACAGCGCAAAACAAGTATGAATCTCTCTCACTCTCTCATTCTTGCACAGCAATGTGCAAAAACACACACACACACACACACACACACATGTACTCGCACATTTTTTAAAAACATAAAAGAAGGGATTGATTGAGTGAGCGACTCAGAAGACATTTCCTGGCTATGAATCAGGCTGATGATGGAAAGTGTAGCTTCCGGAGTGCCGATGCACAAGTGACGCGGACGATGCACTTTGATTGCTTTCACTCACTGCACAGTCACTCTAGAAGCTGGAGGGAGGAAGAAATCAGTGTCGCTTTTCGAGAATCTGTCCTTGGAGTGGGAGGACACGAATGTATAGGGAACAGGGTGCATGAATAGATAGGGCGATAGGAGACAAATCTAAGTGATTCAAGGTGTGGGTTTGTGAAGAAGGATAGATACAAGTGTAAATGTGGACAGAGAGGACTGAGAATAAGGAGTGGTTAAAATGTAAAACAAAATGTAAAGGCTTCAGAGTAAAAATACATGAGCCGACAAGTGTGCTGATTGATGGATGAATGAATGGATAGAGCAGTGAATGGTGGGATTTAGGGATTGATGAATGAAGACAGGCACGGATGGAGACAAAAATAATAAAGGCAGATTGACAGTTAAATGTGTATCTCTATGTTCCTCTGACTGTGCACTTCAAAAGCCAAACACTTTCACTAATTCCAATTCCCACTTCACGAGCGATTTAGAAAATAAAAGCTGCAACAGACAAAAATAAGATTCTTGCATGATGGTCTCATTGTTTGTTTCTGGCTCCCGGACAAGCATTTCATAAACTGGTGGAGGAAAAAAAAAACATGTTTTTTTGGAAATATTGTCAGTATTTATAAAAAGACTCCTTTTGTTCACTTGTTATTGCTTTTGCTCTGCAGCCACTTGCACATGATCCCTCTCAAAGGAGGAACTGACATTTGGTTGATGAGACGGAGACCTGTGTTATGTTGGCCGATTTCCCTGAGAATATCAATGCGGAGATTGGGTATATTTTATTCTTTCCTTTTCTTCCCATGTGTAGTCCATGCTCTCCAGAGATCATGACTATATGACCTCTGTAATAATTATGGTTAATGATAAGAGCTTTGTTGTTATCAGAAAGAAAGAGAAAATTCTGAGCTTGGTTTTGTAATTATCTTCTTTTTAATTAACCCCCTGGAGTCTGAGGGTATTTTCAGACTGTGGTGAATTTGAACAAATGTAAGCAGTATTTTCAAAGTAACTTGACTTGTTTTTGAATTCAGCACAAGTTCACATTCAATAACATCTAAGAAGTATGTATTTTGTGATTGTAGTTTTTTTTTGTAAAGGTACTATGAGTAACATTCAGCCACTAGATGTCACATTCTCCCTCCCCCGTTCCCCTGCATTCACTTCAAAACAAGTCGTTGCCAGGCACTTACCATTAATCTCAGCCATTTATCCGTTTTTTCCACACTAACTGACGACCCAGATATACCACGTGATACCAACATTGTTTTACCTTGTTAGAAGTGGGAACCAAATGTCAGATATCTTCCACAGAGATAAACAAAAGAATAATTTTGGACCTGCCAAAATTCTTAAAATGATGAATTCACAATCATAATATTTTTTTTCAGGAAAAGCCATATTTTTATTCAGCACCTTCCTAAAAGCTCTGTCGATGTATTATTTTATTTATTTTTTAAATATTTGTCTACATTAAAATGTTATCAATAAGACCTTTAAATAACTGGTAAATGAACCTGTTGTAAAAAGCTGTTATATATATTTGCTAAAGTCAACATGCTAACATGCTCACTGTATGATGCGGTTGTTTAGCAGGTATAATGTTTACCATGTTCACCATCTTAGTCAAGCATGTCAGCATGGTAACATTTGCTAAGTTGCACTAAACACAAAGTATCCCTTGATGGTTCTAGATGAAATGCTAAAGGATCACTAGTGTTGTTATAATTCACCCTGAGGGGAACATGAATGTGCCAAACCAGTGCACTGATGGACAATAGAGTCATGCCACTAATGTGGCTGGATGCTAATTTTGACAAACTAAAATTTCATACTGACCACAGGATTATTTTTCTTTTCATGAGAGAAAACAACAGCAATTTGATGAGCTGGCAGAGAAATAGCTACTCGATGCAAATGAGCACACAGTTGGTTTGCTACAAAATGTCTTTCTAATATTATGTTCCGCTCATAAAGTGTTTGGCCAGGACATTACAGAACATGAACATTTGTCAATTTGGCAAGCTGAATTTTAATTTTGGACAATGCAATATTCAATTATTCTGCTTCAGTTGACAATGCACCACAGAGGCGGGGAAAAGGCAACTTCTGACATACTGTAGAGCAGAATCTCAGTTTAAAGCCATTTGGCTGTTGCAGCGGTATGAAGAAAATCAGCCTGCCATATTTTATTATTTTCTACAAATATGAGTTTATCCTCTCCCAGCACTTTAAAATAAGTAGATCGTTGTTTTTTTCTGCTTTACTGGATTGTCTCGAGGAGATAAATGGGGAACAACACGAGACAGAGACACCAAGTTTAATTCCGCTCATAAAACTCGTGAAACATGTGCACGCTCCTTGTAAAGCAGCCATCTGCATGTGGGCTGTGAGAGCAGGAAGTGACAGCAGGTTGATGATCTGCTGCCACTTGATGGAGATGAATATTGAACTGGTTGGAGAGATTGTCTTCCTCACAGTCTGGCCCAGAAGAATTCTTGTTGCTATTGTGTGTTGAGCATTTGTCAGTTTGGCAGACTTTCTATTGGGCTGCTGCCTCCAACGCAGCATTGTTTGGGAGAATCATTTTTGACAGTTTGGCTTTAGTATGCATAGGGAAGGTTATGAGAGATGAGATATGGCAAAGGCAGCTGAGGAGAAGAGTGCAAAAGTGATTAGGGGTGCCAGTGTTAAACTGTAATGTCTTGACTGATGTTGAATTTTGCAAACATTTGTCCTGCTGAAGTGTCTTTCGGCAAGTGAATCTCCCTGTTGTGATTAACAATCAGTGGCCACTTTATTAGGTACACCTGTACAATCTATGTTAATACAACAGCTCAGCCATGAAATCTACCTTCACGCAGTTTATAATGTTCAGTTTTCTTTTTACGTTATTGGGAGATGTGTAAATTCATCTATACGTTAACCACGTATATGTATGATTGTTTTGACCACGGTTCACAGCGCTGCATGGGCCAGCCCACGATGAAATTTGCCACATAACGTTAGCTAACGTTACAGTAATATTAGCTGTATCGGCAGTCGACTCATCTAATGGTAAGTTAGCAAATTAATGTCATGTTACTTGCGGTTATTTCATGAGATGAAATGACGTAACGTGAATAAATGTAACGTGAATAAAACTTTTACGCATTACTTCGTCAGTGAACTTGATTTCTGCCTGAGTCATAGATTTTCATCAGCAATGGTGAAGACGCCAACTCCCACGATCCCACACTACTTCACGACGTCACCAAACTACTCCTTTTGTTATTGTTTTGATTGAGAGCCCCCTAGCGGCAAAATATCCATAATGTGCGTTTGAAACTGTCTAACACTGCAACCAGGACGTTCCTTTGAAATGTAATCAGGAATGCAGTTTAGTTCTATGAGAACGTAATTTGGTAGGAGACAGTTGTTGCAACACAGTACAACAAATCATATACTGGCTTCATGCCCGAAAGAATGTCACTTCATGGTATCATATCCTAACCAATTATGACATGCATGTCTGTTGTTTTTTCTACATATAGTGTTAACATCCGTAGCTATTCTTAGTGTCTTAGTGTCTCTCCAGATAACATCAATAAAACAGGGTGTCCTTTTTTCAAGTGTCCAGTGTCTACTTCCCCCAACAATGTAACCACCACTCACAGCTCGGGAAGATCTTGGCCAGGTTGTCATAACTATTTTGAATCAGATGTTTCTCAACACCAGAATATTCCTGACATGTGTCGCTTCTATTTAAAGAATAAGAGTACTTTCAGCCACCAGCCCTATTTTTGTTTTCAGCAAGAGTGGACAAAAAAGAGAACATTTCAAATGTCAGATAGCAGCACAAGGGGCCTTTTCTACTTGTTTCCCTGCCATAATTTACATAATGGATAATGGCACGGATGCTTTTCAACACATGAGTCAGTTTAGAGACACCATTTTTGCGTGAAACACAATGTTATGTTTCGCATGGCTTCCAGCTGGTTGGGGTTAGTTGTCAGTCCTTCTAATGCTTTCCTACAAGCCATGTTTTCAAGACAGGAGCAATCTCACACTTCCGCTGTATCTCCTAGGGCTTTTTAAGTGTCTCCGCCACCCAACAATGATTGGACAAAGCCCTTTGCTATAAGTTGCAGTGCACTGGTTTAAGCAAGCCAAAGCACGCAGAAGGGACAGAATCTTCATTTTCGAATGGCGAGTATGTCAAGAGACATTGTGTAAGCCCCAGGCCACGGGAAAATTCTCAGCTACAGCCTGTGCACTCTCATGAGATATTCAGCCATGACTGTATCATTGGCAAGCTATCTGCTCCAACCAAATTGACCATGTTAAATTCATGACTGAAGTGAATAGTTACGGTGTGTGTATGTGTGCGTGCGTCATTACAGATGACAGTCGTTTGAATCTTGATGGGGGAGAAGACAGCTCGGCCAATTCAGACCCAGACCCACATTAAACCAGAGAATTAAACTTAAACAGAGAATGATCGATTCTTTCGTATTCATATACTTGCTCTTTCTCTCAGGCATTTTCTCTCCATCTTCCCTCTTTTCTCTCTCTTTCACAGTCTCCGGCTCATAATTATCACCTCTATGCCACATTTGAAGAGTTGCAGCTGATTGCGACTGTGACTTTGTGCATTTGCACAGAATCTGTGCAGAGGAGCGGGGCAGCAAGTGTTGGACTGTTTCTACCATGAAAACTTGAGTCCTTACAGAGCATCATTACAAATGACTTATTCTACTGACAGGTATGGACATGTTAAAAAAACAATCATGATTCATGAGGAATATTTAACCAAAGTCGTTTTATGTAAAAAAGCGCAATAGCACAAATGAAGAAAATGTATGAGAGTGTAAGTCAGCTTTAGAATTTTAAATTTAAAAGGTTGGTTTACACAAACAACGTATTGTCATACAACCATTCGTATGATATCTTACAAAGAAGATATTCCTCCTTTTTTCGTTCATTTTCCTACAGATGTCCAGCAACACATTTCAGTTTCCGCTCGTTACATGCATGCAGTAAAAACATCCTCACAGGAAACAACGTCCTTAGGTTTAGGCAATAAAACTACTTAGTTAGGTTTAGGAAAAGATCATGGTTTGGCTTAAAATAACTCCGGAAGTAGCGTAACTTAAAGGGACTGTTTGTAACTTCTTACACGTATAAATCAATCCGGGTCGGTGTCCCATGCGCGCTCGCGTGTGGCTACACTGTTCAGACTCAGACTCCAACACAAACTACACGGAAGCACCAAAACTGCAAAGTTATATCTAGTGAAGCCCGTCTTGCAAAACAGTGTTGGCCGCGGTCGGAGGACGGGGGGGGGAACCGTAGCTGTTTTGACGGGCGAGCGCGAGCAACAGGACGCTGACTTCAGTTGACTTAACAGCCACAGGTGTCGCTGTTACAACCGATTTCTGATTCTTACAAACAGTCTCTTTAAGAATGTAAGTTATGTGAAATACATCAACGCTGATTTCTGGTTTCACACAGGACACAAACACCGGTCTCCTGGGCGAAAGTCCGGTATTTTTTGACCCACCCATCCACCCCGACCTCTTCCCTACGTTGCATTTTTTGCCTTCATAGTTCCTTGTTCAAGATTAAAAACAAATTGATTTTGTTGGATATATACAAACTATATTGCATTACTCTTCGTAGGTATAGCTACGAACAGTGTATGAAACCAGCCTGACACAAATCCCCTCCCAAAAAAAT
The DNA here is from genome assembly GCA_916700685.1 of Adelosebastes latens. Classification (NCBI taxonomy): domain Eukaryota; kingdom Metazoa; phylum Chordata; class Actinopteri; order Perciformes; family Sebastidae; genus Adelosebastes; species Adelosebastes latens. The sequence goes on along the minus strand of CAKAKR010057247.1, from coordinate 102,311 downwards.
AAAAATAAAAATTCAGTTACCACTTGCAGTATCTAACCATGCCATGGTTTTGAGATACTGACCCCTGAAGCTTGTGCTGCCTTGTGCAGTTTAAGTATGCTGCTCAATTCTCTGAGGAAAATTACATTTGCAAAACTCAACAGCAAATGAACAGAAACAATGTTCATTAACTCAGGATAATCCACATATCTGACTGTCAGTATTTTACACTGAAACGGCTTTCTGCTCAAGAAATAGTCACAAAAACAAATTAACAGTCTGGTCTGTAGATCATCCAGAGTAAATGGGACACTATTTCAGAGAAGAAATGTTGCTGTTGAGTTTTTCAAACTAAATCTCTCTGCATAGAGAAAACTAGAGGTAAGTGAGAAAGGATGTTTTTTTTATTGGTGTGTGTGTGTGTTATTTGGGTGAAACGACCCCTTAAATTAATGGGAAGGCCACTAATGCTTTCCCAAAGCCCAGAATATTCCTTGGAAAACATGTACAGTGCATTGTGATGGAGTGATGTAGATTGCAAGCCGACTGTGTTGCTTGTACGTGTCAGAAAAGTCCTATTGAAAATGGTTTGGACACACTGTATGATTTACCACAAGTAGTGAGCATCCAAAATTGCTCAAAATTGAGCTCAGCAAGATGTTACGCTGTTGTAAAAGTTCTAAACCATATAAAGATTGTCATTGTGAGTGCTTAAGATGTGAACACGGAGTGGTACCACTCCTGTACCACTCAGAGGTGAGATGGCTTTTTCACCTCAACAACAAAGGTAATAAATGTATTTTGCTTTTTGCAACCATGACAATGAATTATCTACTCTGGTTATTGCTGAAGAATAAATTGAAAACCATACCGCTGCCAGAGACTTGTTTACCTTCTTACCACTGCAACTGTCAGCCCAGTCCCACAGCATTTTGTGAAGTTACATGAGTCACGTAATTTAATGCATTGATTCATGTACATAGACACAAGTTTCCCTTTTTTTTCGTGATGGTCAGAAACAAAATCAATTGGTATGTAATCCACGTATAGGGAGGAGGTCGGGTGGATGGGTGGGTCAAAAACACCAGACTTTCACCCAGGAGACCGCTGTTTGTGTCTCGTGTGATATCACAAGTCAAAGTTGATTTATTTGTCACATAACTTCCGTACTTGAGTTACGGCACTTCCTGAGTTATTTTAACCCAAACCACAATCTTGACCTAAACCTAACTAAGTAGTTTGTTGCCTAAGCCGAACCAAGTCGATCTATCACAGCATCACGAAAAAAAAATTAAATTTGTGTATATGTACACGAATCAAATATATTGAATGTCATGACTATTTCACGAACTGCCGTGTGACTGTGTTGCAACTGTGTAGTGCCACACTGTACTCAGATTTCCCACTAATATAATAATGTACTCCCTAACCTATTGTGTGACAACAGTCTGCAACCTTTCAGTCTGGATCAGAAAACAGTTAAAAACCTATGTACTTAACTACTTAGATATTTTTTCCAGCACACGTCCCGTTTGATTGGATCCTCGAACCCCGGCAGTGTCAGTGTCTTGCTCTACCTGTCAAACAACCAATGGGAATTATTATGCATTGCTTTCATCTTCCTTAATCTCCCATCCATTTAACCGCTATTTATTATTGTAAGCAATTAAGCTCTCAGTAACAAGGATTTAGCTCTGCTGTGGCACGGTCTCTTGCAAGGGAAATGCGCAATTTGAATGCAAATGGTGATATCGGGTCTCCAGTCCATTTAGCACTCAGCTGGGAGGTAGCGGCCACAGATGAACTATGTCAAGAAATAACTCCCCTCGTAACGGCTTGAAAATCAGCATGCCTTGATCAGAGCCGCAAATTTCCTCATTACTTACTGAGATGTCAGACACATCAAAGAGACTCTGTGATAATGGTCTGTTTATGATCATGCCAGCAGCCAACAGTGCTTCATAGAGGAAATGGAAATTAAATGCAACACAGGCAAGGTGAAAGGTAGAAAATGTGTGTTTTTTTTGGCGTTTTAATCACTGTCGGGAAGCCGTTGCCACAAGCCCCAACATGGCAAGCCAGTTACAATAAAGATAATGATTATCTTAGCCAGGATTGCTTCTTTTATCAGGATTTTCTACAAAGCTTCATGAAAACAAAAATGGAATAAAAGTGAACAACAGACAATGGCAAAATTGACTGGTTGGTTTGATGAGCTGATAAGCGGCAGGTACGTTTTTCCTGCAGGGTAGAAAGCAGGTATAGGCAAGCAAGCAAACAGATAAACAGGGAACAAACTGGCAAGATCACTAGCGGGAGCAGGAAAAGTGGCACATTGAGAAACCATTAATGGCACACCGATCCGGCGGAGACTGGCTGTTGGAGCAGGGTTTATGAAGTGAAGAGGAGCTTGCTTGATTGGTGGATAGGTGTGCTGATTGCAGGTGACTGGCAGGAGTATTGATTGCGGATTATGTCCAGGTGAGCAGTGAGAAGGAGAGAGAGAAAAGAGGGGTGGAGGGAAACAAGCAAACAGACAAAACCAAAACACACCAAGCACTTTCTCTGTGTATTTTTTTGTTGCTGTGGATGCGTTTACATTGTAGTTAATGGAAAGGCCGCATACCGATGCTAAAGGTGCCTTGCGCGATGGTATCGAACGTCGACAGCCGTGACAAAGGGTTAGTATTTGACGCCCTGGGCATTAGAACGGGCTGGATGTAGAGCAGTGGTGGGCTATGCACACACTTATATAACTGGAGTTACACCCAGGTAACTTAGGATACCCCCCAAGTAATCGCAGTGTTTCTGTTCATTGATTCATAGAGAGCAGCAAACAGCGATGAGCAGAAGGTTTGCAGTGGAGATGACTTTGCTAAATTGTGTGTTTATGAAAAGGAGAAGACAAGAGTCTTTCTCCAACTTCCTTAACAGTGTCTTCACTATCAACAGTCTCAGATGATGAAACTGCTGTAGTATGCAGAAAAATAAAAAGGCTTCCAGTATTTCTCATGCTTTGACTCCCACGCTTTTTACATAAAAGCAATAATGCAGCGGTCCAGAAAATATATTAAGAAACCAAAATAAAATAAACTCTTATAAATTCCTTAAGCCTTGTTTGGTGCCCAGAGAGGATGTGGGCGGCCACAAGCAGAAAGGGGAAGGGAGTGACTGAGGTACTCTCTGTGTGTGTGTATGTGTGTGTGTGTGTATGTATTGGTGTACATGAGTGTGTGTGTGTTTGTGCGTGAAGGTGAGAGGAGGAGGAAAAACATTTCCTGTTCTTTACTGTCCAAAGACTGGAGGTAATAAACACACTTATGGGCTCCGGCTCTAGACTCTGAGTGTGTGCGGGGAGCTGGCATCTGGCATCCAGCACCAGGACATAAAAAATGTACAAAAGGGAAGTGTAATCTCTCTCCCTCACACACACACACACACACACACACACAAACACGAGCATTATACACTCACCCATACTCACTCATGACAGTACTTGAGGTCAGACTGCGGGACGTAGAGAACAAGTGGTGTGGTAAGGCCCCGGCCTACTGAGCTCTAGCACCAGACTTCAAAAGGATCATGCCGATGTTTTGCATGTTTTAGCTGATTTACTGCAAGTCACCCGTACTCGACATTACGGCTGACCATTTTCCAAAGCATCCCATGCTGTTTTAGAGTTTGATGAAGTCGTTTTTTTTTTCGTACCTGCCAGGCAGCCACCGCTTTCAGGTCATGTCAGTATGATATTGAAATGTTCCTGCAGAGACTTGAAACTTGCTGCAGGTCTGTAATCCATCAAAGTGAACATTCAGTTGGGTGTAGTTATAGTACTGTATGTACTTATTTATTCAGTCAGTCAAAGCTACAGTTGAAAACACTGTTTTCAAATATCTTTGGATGCCTTTAGGTGCTGCAGGGTTGAATTGCGTTGTTAGCAGAAATTACATGATGCCTTTTCTTTACAGTTTGAATATGTGCTATCCTTAAAACAGCAGTAGGTAGAATTGGGGCAAATATGATTAAAAAAAAGTTATTTTTATAAAATGGTCACTATATCCTGTCAGTAGTTCATGAGACAGGTAATCTGAAAAAAAAAATCATGTGCCTCTGTTTCCTCTGGTGCTCCTAATGACATCTGCAAGATTTCACAGATCAGAGGAAAACAACCAATCAGAGCCGAGCTGGAGCTTTGCCGTCTCTGAGCAGCTGTCAATCACTCGCGAACTCCGATCAAACGGTCAAACTAGGCAGCGCTGATCAAATATGAATCAATATTCTGTTACTGTAATGCCTATTTCTTGCATAAAATGTTTTCGGAAACATGTTGTAGTGTACTGTTTAGCTGTTAAATGAGAAAGTTGGTTCCAGCTGGTGGGCGGTGCTTGGTATTTCCTCAACTGATCTCAACATGGCAGCCGAGTCACAAACTTTCTCATTTCAAATTCAAATTTGATCAGCGCTGCCTAGTTTGACTATTTGATTGGAGTTTGCGATTGATTGACAGCTGCCTCCATTAAATGAACAGCCAATAGAAATGCTCTCTCTCTCTCTGAAATGACCTGTGATTGGCCAAAGTCCCCCATCACAGGCTACATTTTTTAAAGCCTGAAAACAGAGCCATGATGAGGTGCAGAAGTCTAGTTTTCTCTCCGAACACTTGAATTACAATATGCCGAAAGGTTATTATGGAATTTTGGCCCAATGATGCCAAAAACATTTGGCCTACTGCAGGTTTAATGGTAGATTAATGGTTTTATTAATTGCTGGCAAATGTAGATATTGTTGTGTTTAAACATTCATTAGCTGGGGTCCCTGGGACACACAAGATAAACATTTTGGGTCCCAAGGTCAACTGGTGCGCATGGCTTTTTTGCTCTTTTTTGGGATATTAAGGGATCTGAAGAGCGCAGTGGGACTTTGTTTTAGAGTGTGTGTCTACTTGTTGTCTGTATTGGTGATGCTTACGTGTGAGGCTATTTATATATGTATGCATGTCGATCTTGGTGTCCATTATTTATTGCTAGCCTTTTTTTGGGAGGGGAATCTTCTTTTCTGGTTAATTGATGATGCATAAAACATAATGTCATGACGTGGAATGATCACTGTGAAAATGTGTGTGTGTTAAGTTCAACCCCGATGGTCTGGGTTGCACCCTATATGGTCCCTTCTTTTCTGTTTTCTGCTCTGATTCCTGTGCTGTGTAAAAATCAACTGTGCTCACTCACCAACAGAAAATAGAACCAATGGAGTGTGACAATCAAAAGAGAAAAACGGCCTGTACTTCCCAAAATTGTTCATTGGAGCATGGACAATATTTCTACCGAGAGGACAGAACGATAAAAGATTTCCAACACCATTGCTGCCTTCATAAAAATGAGTTCCTTGAACGGAATGACCTTCACCGAAATGATGCTTGAATGTGATTTTCATTAATATATTACAAAAACACATCCATTCTCAAGACATGTCATGACAGATTGTGCCCTCAGCTCACCAGTTCACACACTTGGTCATTACTGATCATTGTTGTATCATCGGGACCTTCCAAATTGTGTGGATCTCAGGGTTGAATCCTTCAGTCTCAGCCAAACATCAAGATCACCTCTGTAATCTGGGATTTTTTTTCCTCCAGAGCTTGGTCTAACAGCCATTCTGGCCAAAAGTGGGCCTGCAATCTGAATCTATTTTTAAGTGCCCTCTCTCATTTGGAGTACTTTTTATTTCTGCGGCCAGTACAGTAAAATCCTTCCCCACTCACATTCTTCCTGTCCTCAAGGGAACGCCTGGCCCTTGAATTGATTTTAAATTAATAAAGCTGCCTGTATGAAAGACGCTGGTGTGATGGTAGTAAAAGTGGAGGACGGTGAGGGAAACCCTGTTTTTTATGTGGTGCTGTTGTGTTTTTTTCTTCATCAGCATTCAGGCTGAATTGATTTCTCTAAAAGCGATGGAGAGGACGCTGTCTGAAGATGGGCATGGCAAAGCTGTGACTGGCAAAGAACAAAAATCCATGTTTCCAAAGAATAAAAGCTGAATGGATTGAACAGATTAGAACTAGAACAGAATGGACAGAGAAGAATAGAGCGCTATATCCCAAGACTTTTCTAAAAATGAAGACTTGCACTAATTGTTTTTTAAGAATTTTTTATTAACAATAGTTGATCAAACTTAAATCTCAGCCCAGGTTTTTTCTTGTAGCACAAAATTCAATCAAATTCAATGTTTGCACTGGCAATTGCAATCAAGATGCCAGTAATGCTCACTTTCTTACTATTATTGTTATTAATATTATTATTATTCTCTCATATAATGTATATATATAAAAAAAATGTCCATCGAAACATATTTAGGATAAACTCAAATCATAAATATGCTTGTGGAGCACAACAATATTAACAGCATATAATAGATTGTATTGAAGCTTAAAAATATGTAATGTCAAGTCAATTTGATTTTGTATAGCCCAAAATCACAAATCACAAATTAGCCTCAGGGGGCTTTAACTCAACAATGTATGAAACTCAGCTCCTGGTTATATGCGTAACCTTTGTAAATTCACAAACACCAACTTGTAATGGTGGTCCTAAAAGAAATCACTCTCAAATGGTAACAGAAGTTTATACCCTTATTTCTAACATTATTGATGATATAATTCATATTTGTTTTCCAGTGTAATTTAAAAAACCTGAAACGCTGCAGACAACTTAATCTAAGACCATAGAGAGTATTGCTTCAGTATTTTCCACTGTAGCAATGCCCCAAAATGATGATTAATTTTAAAGCGCTGTTGTAACTTTGCTTCTGGGTATATCCTCAACTTTTATTTAATCACACAGGTCTCAAAATAAGGGAAATGCTCTGTTTTGGTGTCCCAGCTGAGAACACCAATATATTTTTTCGATGTCAAGTAAATTGCTAAGAAAGATCGCCCAGGGTGTCATTGCTCTCTCTGTCTTTGACTCTACAGCTGTCTGGCCAGTATTATTGTGTTGCAGCTTCCTCTCTTCAGGCCTGTCATTTTCACTCCGTTCGTTTCTCTCACTCTCTCCTCTCTACTGGGATGTTTCTGAAGATCAGTCACTGTCTCTTTTAATTCATTTGACATCCATTCTCTGACTTTCTTATTTTGCTCGGTAGTAACTTATTTGTAAGAACATTTACGTTTATATATATATATAAATACACCGATCAGCCATAACATTAGGTCAGCATGGGTACAATGACAGGTCTGAGGCTAAGCAGCCCCATACGCAACAAACTGCGATGCACTGTGTGTTCTGACACCTTTCTATCGGAACCAGCACTAACTTTTTCAGCAATTTCAGCTATAGTAGCTCTTCTATTGGATCGGACAACACGGGACAGCCTTCGCTCCCCACGTGCATCAATGAGCCTTGGGTCTGACCCTGTCGCCAGTTCACTGGTTTTCCTTCCTTGGACCACTTTTGGTAGGTCTTGACCACTGCAGACTGGGAACATACCACAAGAGCTGCACTTTTGGAGATGCTCTGACCTAGTCGTCTAGCCATCACAATTTGGCCCTTGTCAAAGTCGCTCACATCCTTACGCTTGCCCATTTTTTTCTGCTTCCAACACATCAACTTCAAGGACAAAATGTTCACTTGCTGCCTAATATATCCCACCCACTGCCAGGTACCATTGTAACAAGATAATCAATGTTATTCATTTAACCTGTCAGTGGTGATTATGTTGTTAATGTTATGGCTGATCAGTTTATATATATATATATATATATATATATATATTTTTTTTTTTTTACCATAATTTACATTCTGTATTTTAACTTTATTGAGCCTGTTATTCCACTGCATCTATCTATGTATCTATGGCACTTTATTTAGAGAATCTGCAATTAGTACTTTGTTCAGTTATGACAGTAAACATTTGAATAAAGCCAGTTAAGAAAAGCAGAAACAAAGCTGCTTTCTTTTCATGTTTTTAATCGGCTTGCATATTGCTTATTACCTCCTCCTCCTCCTCCACTTGAAAATCCTTGAACACGCTAAACTGCACAGGCCAAAACAATTTGGCAGCACACTGAAGGCTCCACATGCAGCGCAGAGTGCAGGCAGTAGAATTGCCTTTTGTTGCTGTCTATTCACTTTTATTATTCAATGTAGCTCCTTGTCTTCAAACTTTTGTTGTTGTGATGGAGAGAGAAAAGCACAAAACAAGTGTTGGGAGAGGGATCGGCCACAGCTATAAAATACTCAACACGAACAACACATGCGAAAGCAAAGAGTTGTGAATATTCCATTTATTTGCTATAGGTCTTTAAAATAAATCATCTCTAAATTATGAATATAACATGTATTTTCACTGTGTAGGTCTGTATTCATTATTTTCCCTAATAATTCTGGAAATGTATGTGATTTAATTTAGAAAATACGTAAAAATCTGATCAAAACATCAATTACCAGGTGAAAATCAAACACACAGGGACAGTTTAACAATTTATTCATTTCCATTTTCTCCCCATTTGCATTTGTACAGTCTGTGCTGTGCCTGCCGCAAGAGGTTTCAAACTGTTCCAAACAGCATCTTCTTGCAGCAGGTGATCATTAAAGCTGGAAAATCAGTCCAAACTGATTTGTTCCTTTTTAAATGAATAAATAATGAAAAAATCTGTGAAAATCTGAAAACAAAAACATTTTCCTGCCTTTACTCTCAGCTCTTTCATCAGGAGCTTTAAGTCGTACTGACACAGAGAGACAGACATAGTCATGTGTCTATAGAGATATACAGAAACGCACACACACACACACACCTTATTACTCAAATGGATGGGTTCTGACAGGCATATCTTTGTCCTCTCAACTCTCTAGAAAGCTGCTAATCTGCTCAAACTATCAGCTTGCAGTAGCTGTTAATTAGCTGCCTGTCCAGCATTCGCTGATTATCTCGGCATCCTGCCAGTGGGGTTGGTCCTCAATTGTCATCTGCTCTGGAACAGGTGTGTCTGTGTTTGTGTGTGTGTGTGTGTGTGTGTTTGTGTGTGTGTGAATGTCACAGTGGGTGACATGACATTTTACAGCTTTGTGAGGACCAAGTGGAAAATAAGAAAAAAACATTATGTATAGTGTTTGACATGACCTTTTATAGCTTTGTGAGGACCGAGTGGGAAATAGGAGAAAAAAAAGTATGTATAGTGTGTAGATAGATAGAGAGATATATGAATGAATGGATGAATGAAAGATTGTATTTCGAACATAAAATAAATAAAAACAGATACAAAATAATAACAAACAAAACAAGAATAATAGTGTCCGAAAAGGAGTAGGTAGAAGTAAAACTTATATTTCCCTACCCCTTTCTCACTTCTCCTCTAATAACTCATATATCATAGAATGATAGAATGATAATATAATATATAAACTATCCCAGATTTATTTACATCCCCATAGATAGATAGATAGATAGATAGATAGATATTAACACTAGAGAAATATATCCATATTATACACAATATAAAGAACAATGGAATTCTCTATAAATATACTTGACTACTACAACACCATCAGTATCAACAATATAAACATAGAATAACCTACTATATACATTAGCAAAGTGTGCAATTCATACTATATACTTTAGCAACGTGTGCAAGTTACAATATTTTGTTTTAAAATAAAATAAATACTAATTGAGGTAGTAAATGTGCAAATATAGATGTGCAAAATTCCACATTTGCAAGATTATTGCAGGAGCAGGTGAGGATCAAGAATGATTTCCGGGCCTCATTAGGAGTGCTGGTTATTATAAGCCAGTCGTCTCTCTAATGATTCGATGAATCTGTCTCTCTCATTCTAGTCAACTTGTCAATGTTCATTTACTTCTCTGTCATTGCTTGCTTTTACTGCTCATTCTAATTGGTCAATTTCAATCCGTGCTCTTTGCCTGTCTTTTTAGTCCACCTGTCTGTCGATTTTAACAACATCCCTTGCTAATATACCTCCCTTTTCTCTTTCCTTTTCTCACACTCTGTGGTCTATCATTTATCGATCATTACATGTCTGTTGCAAAGACAGCCGCTTCTAAAACACCCTTTTGGAGTCTATGTCAATACTTTAAGTGTCTGGTCCACATCTTACACATCTACACAGATCCAGATGTATTAAGCACATCATCACAGGGTTTATTATACTGTAGATAGTACATTATAATCACAATGTCACACTGAAAATATTCCTTTTTAGGCTGGCCAGTTTTAGGATGCGATATAATATATGCATATCACAGCATGCTAACAGCCCTGATGCATATCTCTGGCAATCAATTTATTTTGACCACAGCCTGCACATAAAAGGCCAAGCACGCCTCTTTACAAATATGTTGATACATTTAAGAGTATATCATGCAATAAAGAAAATCTCAAAAGCACAATTGGATCTTTGTTTATTTTAGTGTCACAGAATGTGACTCCTGTCGGTTCAGAGATCTTAGCTTGAACGGGAGACATGCCGGCAAAACTCCAAAATGTACAGTATGTGGGTGATATCAAGTAGTCTTTCTTTCCCGTCAAGGCTCATTGCTTTTAAATGTAACTACCGCACACCAGCTACACCATCTAAGATGCAGTTGCTTCCACACCACCAGGGGGTTACCTCATTTGCCATCCTATTTGTCAAAACTAGCTGGTGCATTTTTTTTTTTTCTAAATCATCAAATGTTCATTTTTCTTTAATATATATATAGCTTGAATTAATTAGTTCCAAACCCTGCAAGTCTCCACATCACAGCATAAATTGTATGAGGCCTTCTCTTATTTCTTCTGGATGCAAAATGCATCTCTGCACAAGATACTTGATGTACTTTTATGTTTTTTTGCATTACATACATATTAACAAAATTAAAAGATACTGAAAAGCAACCATCAAACTAAATGTACCAATGTTGGGAGACAACAGGTAGCGTGGGGGAATTCTTGCAACTGGGTTGGAGTCCCGGCAGTGGTACCTCTGAAGAACGCAATTGACATTGAGTGAATGTGGGAAGCCGGTGAGGGATTATGTCTTTGTCGTTGCACTAGCGACTCCTACTTGTTACCTGGGAAGCCTACATGGAATGGTTTTGGATCTGTCTATTATTTATTTATTTTATTAAAATATGTAAATGTTGCATTAAGTAGATGTTGAACTACTTGATCTTAAACATATATATATAATATATGATCAACATTATTCTCATATCTCTGTATTTTGTAACTTAACTGGCATATGATAGTAATAAAATCAATTATTTTAAGTGATGTAATTTTAAGGCTAGTCAAAGTCAAAGCCACTCATTTATTTAACGCATTAATGCAACTAGCAATTTTTACCTTGTAGCGGTTTCAACTTTAAAGCTTGAGTAAAGATACTGGCATCATATGAAACTTAAAAAATCTAAGGAATCCATTGGTATCAACCATGTTATACTAGCTTATCGTGGAGGAGGCTAAATAACGCTCCAAACTTACAGAATATTTTGGCGAGGAAAAACTAGCATGGCCATTTTTTGGTCCCCTCTGACATCAAGATATGTGAATGAAAATGGGTTCTATGGGTACCCACGAGTCTCCTCTTTACATACATGCCCACTTTATGCTAATCCCATGCAGTTTTGGGCAAGTCATAGTCAAGTCAGCAGCATGATTTGAGCATGTTTTATCCTAAATGCAGTACCTGCCAGGGTTTCTGGACAATATTTGTCAATGTTTTGTGTTGTTAATTGTTAAATGTATGTAATAAATATATACATACATTTGCATAAAGCATGCATATTTGCCCATTCCCATATTGATAACAGTATTAAATACTACAAATCTCTCTTCAGGGTACATTTTGAAAAGATGAGAGATTAATTGTGATTAACTATGGACAATCATGCGATTAATCGTGATTAAATATTTTAATCGATTGACAGTCCTAATAATTTTACTTATAGGCCTTCTATCCCCAATGAATTATTTCTGAAAGAGGGTCAAAGTCAAAGCTTTTGTCTTTTATATCTTTAGCATTTGTTTTTGTGCATTGTCTTTTATGACTTCCCATACTTTAATGAAGATCTCATTCCAAAACTGATGAGCACTGACTATCCCTTTCAGAAAGCCCAGACGTCAAATGAAGAAAACTCATGGCTAACATGCATCAGGCTCTGGCCACATAGTAATGTGTGAAAGGGGGGGTTTTGGGGAGGAGTGCAGCATTGATGTTTTGAATATAACATAGATGTATGTAACAATAATGTGACATTATTCTCTTTACAAATATGATTGTATGCTTGTGTGAGTGAACATGTCTATGTAATGTCATCCAAACTGTAAAATGTGGATCATAAAGTAGGCGTTATGAGTCAGCAGGCCGTTACAATGCCACTCTCATTATACATCAGTGCATAATAGATTTGCGTAATGACACACCATGGTGCTTTGGCACTGTTAGGAAGCTTTGCAAATATCTAACTGTGAGAGTCAGCAATAGGCTTGTGCATTTATGCACATTTTCACAATGACCAAGATGTAAATTTTAAGCATGGAATAATGCATCCACAGATTTTATTTATTTTATTATGAATCTGGGGCAAGGACTACAGATAGCTTGGTGTAAATCTGCACATTTTTGCATCTAGCCTCAGGTGTCTGGGTGACAGCCGTTATCCTCCGATGTTAGTTATCTGTTCCGGATGTCAGTCGCTGATCTTGCTTACATTACCTGATGTGTCTCCTTCCTGTCACATCAATGTGTGCCCTGCTTCAAACCTCCATCACCCCACAGTGACATGGCTGTATTAAGCTCTTTTAAACTGAAGAAAAGCAATATGTTTTGCAATAAGCAATGTCATGTTTGTATTGCTCAAAACAGCAGTGAGGCATGAGTGGTTGAAAACGTTGATGTTCAAAATCCAGAAACACAGCATACTGATGTTTAACAACTTTGTCACTCTATGATTGCTTTTTGAAACATAAGCAAGGGACAAGAGCTAAAACATCAAAATAGTTGTAGCTTTCTTCCAGATGGGACATTTGCTCACTGCCCTTTAGAACAATATATTGTCATCAGAAGACTTAGAGCACTTTATTGTAAATTAATTTAATTTTTTTAGACAGGAATAATTTTACTTAAATCCTTGCCTTTTGGGACTGTTTTACTATTTGTAGGTGTTCGGGATCTACAGTATAAAAGCTGTATGGACCATGCTGGTGGAGTTGGTGGTACATCTGTTTATCTGCAATACTGCATAGTGAATTAAGTTTCGAGGGAAACATAGTTTGTCGTGGAGTATGTATGTTTTGTAATGAAACACCAGACTTTCGTCAGGAGACCGGTTGTGTTTTTGTTGTTGATTTTTCTTTCAATTTCGTAGTCATTTTAAGCCAAACCATGATGTTCTTTTTTACTAAACCTAAAAAAGTAGTTTTGTTGCATTTTTGTTGTGTTTTGTTTTAATTTCGTAGTCATTTAATGCCAAAACATTACGTTCTTTTTACTAAACCTAAGCAAGTAGTTTTGTTGCCTAAACCTAACACAGTAGTTTTGTTGTGTTGTGCTTAAATTTCATAGCAATTTTAAGCCAAACCATGATGTTTCTTTTAAGTAGTATTGTTGCGTTGTTTTTTCTTTTTCTTTCTGGTTTCAATTTACAACGTTAACCATGTGTTTAAAACTGTTTCAAACTGCGACCGTAATCTGGGACAATTCCGATTTCCCTCGAAACATAATTGAGAATGCAGTTTAGTTGTGAACTTAATTTTGGAAGGAACTTAATTTTGTACCTTAATTTTGTAGGACACACGGCTGATCTGTGAGGATGTCCATACTGCTCTAGCCCCAGTGAGGCACCAGATGTTGTTTAGATTGGACATGTGGACATGTTTATATGTTCTGTATCTCTGTATCACTGTGAATATATCACCTATGGCTGCAATGAAGGAACACAACACTATATGCTTCTGCTTCTCCCTCGTTTTCTAACCCTACAGTTTGTTTTGTGATCGAAATCAAAGTTAAATCTCTTAAATGAGCCTGTTAACCTACAACTGTATGCGCAAAAGTGTAAGTGTAAATCACAATAACCACCATCAACTGTCAAACAGTAGTTATATTTAACTTAACTTGTCAGGTGAATTCTTGTTGCACAGCAACTGACTCGGGATGACAGTGTTTCATTAAACAGTGGAAGCAAGCCAAGCTCCAATCCTTCAGCTTTTGTCAGTTATAATCATTATTGCAATTCAGTTATGTCCAAGTCGTTTTCAGTAAATGCGCAGCATTACATTCTTGCTAATATGTCGCCATTATGTAGAATTTAAATCACTCTAATGCCTCTCGCTGGGTCAATCTGTCAAGCCCAGGAGAGCCCTAGAGCTCAGGAGGTGTTTATTAACAACACCTACCTAGCTATGAGAGCGAGAGAGGGTAAACAATAGACACAAAGTAAGACGAGAAACACAGCACATGGAGGTAGCAATAATTGAGCTGTGAAACAAGAAAATAATTACAGAGGGGAAGACAATGAGGGAGTAAAAGAATGAAATGAGTCTCTAGTTTATCATCCACTGTGATGGGGAATTTAACATTATCCAAAACGGGATTGGGAGTTGTAAGAATTACAGTCTGACATGCTGCGTTTAACTGGTTGCAGTGGGATCATTAAAGCCTCCATTCTTCTTACATGTGTAAAGAAATTTAGAGAAAAGGGAAAAACAAATTCACACCTTACATTAGAGGGTAGCAGTAATGCATTAATTTGTTGTTCCTGATCACTGCCTTACAGTAAATCACACCCATTATCCCCAGGAATCATGCTCATAATGGACTGGATGGTAGTCGGTTGGACTTTTATACAGGAGACCAGTATGTTTTTTAACCACAACCATGCATTTTCCCCAAACCTTGACCAACCTTGTCCCATGTGAAACTAAAAGTCAGCGTTCACTTATTTTAATTAACGTCCGTAGCTTAATAACTAAGCTTACGATATTATAACCCTAGATCCATAAGCACAGGCTCTGCCCTCTACTGGACTCTATGGCTAATACTCGCCTCCAATCACAAGCACACATTCTCCTGTGGGTATTATCCATAGAGTCCAGTAGAGGGCGAAGCCTGTGTGAGTTAGAACGTAACAACCGTAGTCATTTTAAGTCAAACCATGATGTTTATTTACTAAACCTAACCAAGTAGATTTGTTGTCTTTTCTGTTTTTTGTTTCAATTTACAACGTTAACCACGTGTTTAAAACTGCGACCTTAATCCGGGGGAGAAAATATGTTTCCCTCAAAACTAGGACTGTCAACGTTAACGAGATAATAACGTGTTAGCGCAAATTTGTTTTAACGCCACTAATTTCTTTAACGCATTAAGGCAACTTGTACATTCATAAATTTGCATAAAGCAAGCATATTTGTTCACTCCCATCCTGATAACAGTATTAAATACTTATAAATCTCCCTTTAAGGTACATTTTGAACTGATAAGAAATTTGTGATTTATTTGCGATTGATCGCGATTAACTACGGATAGTCATGCGATTAATCGCAATTCAATATTTTAATCGATTGACAGCCCTACTCAAAACATAATTGAGAAAGCAGTTTTATTGTATAAAAATGCAATATTGTAGGAGAAAGTGTTCATCTGTTGAGGTATTGGAATTGGTATTGGGACAAAACAAGTTGGAAAGGTGCATCTGTAATTATCATTGAATACAATGCAGGGCTTTTGCAAATCATCCAATATCAACATTCCTGTCTGTTGATAGGTATTCTAAAACCACAACAATCTACAGGCCACCATGTCACCCGCTCCAGATTTGAAGCCTGTATGACAGGGAACCTCAAAGTGCCAAGTACTGTACCCTTTCACAGCACAAATTGCATGGCAATAAAACAAAAAAAAATGGAAATGGCTGGCCAGAAACGGAATGGCAAGGCACAGCCCACTGCCCCTGTTTCCACAAAGTCTGCGACACCAACTGTATAATGCACAAACCCTTTAACAGAGTAATATACCAGACCAAAGGCAATCTAATCGTCTGCAGAGAATCAGCCATTCAGAGAGGCAACTGGCAAACTGTCTTGAAAGGTAGTTAAGTGGCAAAGCTGCCCTCACACTAAATTTAGTTCCCATGCATGTATATTAACCTCCTCTTGTAACACAAGGGCTAGGGATATACAGTAGGTGCTCTTATGCTGCACACAGCCTCTTCAAACATCTGTCATAAAGAATTGTGACCCAGCAAGTCAGTCCCCACATGTACTGTTAGTTGGTGGAGAAAATCTCTTCACTTGCACACAATCATAGCTTCAAAATGAGGACACTGGCTTTCTTTTAGAAATAGAAAAAGTATGAGCAAAAGAGTATGTAGCTAAGCATTTCCAGAGCCAAGACAAAATGCAGTGCCCTTTTACTCACAAAAGCAAGGTTATAATGTCATCACATGTGACAAATGGCCATCATTTTAGAAAGAGAAAAAAAAAAACAGTTATAAAATATTGGTGAAAGTTCAAACTGAAAATGTCATTTTCATTTCTGGCAGTTATAAAAGACCTCTGACAGAGACTTCATTGTTGTGTATAGAGGAAAGATTTGACTTAAACTCGGCTGTGACCGCTGTGAGTAAAATTGGAAAAAATGGCTTTATAATAATCAGATTCAAAACAGACCATTTGGAAAAGCGCTTAGGCTATATCTTATAAAAATCAGTGGCAGTTAGAGTGAGAGAGCAGTTAGAGTTTCCACATTGGTAGAGCCAGAAAATGAGCTGGCATCCCAAAGATGGAAAGTCATTTTCTGAACAACGGAGTATATTTTTGCATTTTTTAGCTTTCATTTGAATGTTGACAGAGGGAGAAGTCTGGGAGATCAAATGTTTTCAAATAAAACTGTGCTGAGAACATTAAGTATTTCAAATAAAGTTATCAGCTTTTGATACATAATAAAGTGATATAATTAGTTTTTTTTTACATGAGGTAATTTCTTGGGACTTACCCTTATTGCCCACTTCATTACAACTAACCCTGTAAGGCCCCCCATTGCCATGGATTCAAGGAAATTCCATCAGCATCATGAAGTTCGCACTGATTTTTCATCTACGTCTCCACTCCTGTTCCACTTGATCCCAAATGTGCTCTGCTAGGTCGAGATCTGGAGAATGTGCAGACCATTGGAGTAAATTAAAGTCAGTGCCATGTCCCTGGAACAATTTTGAGAGGATGAATGTTTTGTGACAAAGTGCCTTATCCTGCCAGAGGAATCCATTTGTAAAAGCCTAGACCGGCCATGTAGGAACGCAGCTGGGGCCCGTTTCATCAAATTTGCAGCGTGCAATTTCATATTTCCAATATAATTTTCTCTCACTGATTTCGACACATCCCACACATCAACTCAACCCCACAATGCACGTTTGGGGAGATTACGAGAGGCAGTCACCCAGCAAATATTTCATTTCCATTTGCTCTGCTTCTTCTTGTTATGATTTGATAGATCCCGGTGTAAAATCAATGTAATTGATAGAATGTTGTAAACTGATAACTGCCACAGTGAACGGCCATAGCTTTTTTTTTTAGGTTGTTTATTGCTGTAGGCTATTAAAGTGAACAAGCCAGAGGGATAAATCTACCACTTGGAAGTTTTGTCCACATTTCACATAACGGTTGGGCAAGGTGTATTGGACAGATTTTTTTCAGACCTACAAAACAAGTCGATAAGAAAGAGACAATAAATTGGAACTGAATGGGGATGTATTTTGATAGAGTGATAGCGCTCCAGTGCAGAAATTATCTACAAAACACTCCGGCCATTTCATCTCCTGTAACTTAAATCAATCTTTTATTGTCAGATTTTAGGCTAGACGATTTTAATTTGTGATACACATTTTACAATTCTGCATGCCGCTGGAAAAAATTCAATTCATACTGTCAGAAAACGGTTAATGTGTGAAGGCCGAGCATGCACTGAAGAATGTTTAATGACAATTAAGTGCAGTCCTCGGTTCATCTTGTTGACATCGTAGGGCTGGGTATCATTTAAGAAATTACGATACCAGTACCTTTAAAGTGATACAGATACCAATAGAGTACTTCATTCGATACCCATCCTGGTAATTCTGGCTGTATGAGTTGTCGCTGCTGTGGTATAGTGAGCCAATCACACCTCGCAATAAATCGAAAGAACGCTCGCAGTGTTTGGCTGAGAGCAAAACAGTCATCTTTTTCTAGATCTGGGCACGAAAAAGGATCGATTGCATGTGTCGTCTGACTGGAGGCGTTTTCATACTACTTGGTACTGGGTTGTTTCGATAATACTTTAAAGGTATCGGATACCAATACCCAGCCCTATGACATTTTAATTGAAAATAAATTATATTTATTGTTTCATTTGTTTCTCCAAAAGGAACATTCTTACAGAATGCCCAAATGTCCTCACCGACACCGACCTGCCACATTGTATTTCTCCTCAGCTCTATAGATGTATTTCGATCACTTCATTGATGAAACATGAATTGTGGCATAGTTTATGCTATGGCATTGCCTGTTGACCTCATGAAGCTCTTGGTTACATACACCAATCAGCCATAACATTAGGACAGCATGGGCACCCTGACCGATCTGCGGCTACGCAGCCCCATACGCAACAAACTGCCATGCACTGTGTGTTCTGACACCTTTCTATCGGAACCAGCATTAACGTTTTCAGCTTCTTTTGGATCGGACAACACGGGCCAGCCTTCGCTCCCCACATGCATCAATGAGCCTTGGGTCTGACCCTGTTGCCGATTCACCGGTTTTCCTTCTTTGGACCACTTTTGGTAGGTCCTGACCACTGCAGACCGGGAACACCCGACAAGAGCTGCAGTGTTGGAGATGGAGTTGGAGACCCAGTCGTCTAGCCATCACAATTTGGTCCTTGTCAAAGTCGCTCACATCCTTACGCTTGCCCATTTTTTCTGCTTCCAACACAAAGTTCAAAGTTCAAAATGTTTACTTGCTGTCTAATATATCCCACCCACTGCCAGGTGCCATTGTAACGAGATAATCAATGTTATTCACTTCACCTGTCAGTGGTCTTAATGTTATGGCTGATTGGTGTAATTGTTTTTTGTATATTGATCTTTTTAACTTTGGGTTTGAGGAAAAACTTATAGTCAGTATTTGGGAAGCGTACCCAAGCTCATAAGTACTATAGTATATAGAGTTTGAGATTGTCTACAGTTTCCAAGTTGTTCTGGATAAAAGTTAACTCTTTTCCCTATTTGGAACTTCCAATGTATGAAGATGCCAAGCAAAGCTTTAATGTACCATCCTGCTAAAAGAGATCTGTCATCTTCTGTTCCTGCAATGTCTGAAAATTCATATTTCCTTTCATATCTATGTTGGAGTTCCAAGTGTCTCAAGATGTTTATATTACTCTTGGTACATTTAGTTGGATGGCAGGCTGTAGTTTTCTGTCAAATCATTTGTGTGTATGTGTGTGTCTGTGTATGTGTTTCCAGCTGAGTAATAAAAGGCAGAGAGGCACTATTACTGTCACACACAGAGATGCCTTTTCTGCTCCACTTAACATGCGGATCTTAGGCTGCACAAATTGACAATGGAGGTTACAGCACACACAGTGTACATCTCCCCTCATGCTCTCTCTCTCTCTCTCTCATTAGTAATCATACTCACTCCCGAGCATACGTACACATACACGTTTGTGTACACAAATATACAAAGTACTCACACTCGATATTGCGTGCATACACGTGCATAGACATAGACACAGTGCAAACACACACCCGTAGCACACGCTGCGTCATATGAATTTTGGAAGGGAGGCACGGCTGGATGGCAGCCAGCATATCGCTGTGGAAACCCAGCGAGCGATGGCAATGCATTTACATATGTGTTATTTAATTTCAGCTTTTAGAATTGCCTCTTCCCACAAACCTGCACACACACACACACACACACACACACACACACACACACACACACACACACACAGACAATGGTAGTCAGCTTTAAGTTAAAAAAAAGCATGCACATCCAAATCATCAAGTGCAGTCCTAAAAAATAATAAAAAAAAGAGTATTTCATTGAGTTTCAGGGACAGGATTTGATGCAAAAGGGGAAAAAATGCAAATGACAAACAGAAAGTAGGCCAAATATTGGCTCAGTTTGAGCCATAGCATAGGGGATTTTGTTGGTGGCCAGATAGGCGTCACAGTTAAGGGCAACAGTAATGGGAATAGTTGGATTTAGCAGTTTTGCCTCATGCAGACTTTCATATTCTCATAAAGATTTAACATCAAAGGGGTTATGCAGAAAAATATGCACGGTACTTTGGATTGATAGCTTTTAAATGCCTCAAGGATACACTGAAACAATGGTAGGGGCAGAGAATGACCAAATTAATTGTTAATTGTTATGATACTTCAGCTCGTTCTCATTCCCAGGGCGTTAAATACCGAGGCTTTGTCAAGGCCGTCGGCATTCGGTGCCGCCACACACGGCACGCTTTAGTATGATACGCACCAGGCGTTCCATTAAAGCAGCAGTGGGTAGAAATGCAGCAAATATGATTAAAACAAGTTATTTTTGTAAAACGGTCACTATATCCTGACAGTAGAGCATGAGACAGGTAATCTAAAAAAAAATAATATGCCTCTGTGTCCTCCGAGCTAGAGTTGGCCATCTATGAGTCAGTTGTCAATTACTCCAATCAGTCAAACTAGGCAGCGCTGATCAAATATGAATCAATATTCTGTTACTGTAATGCTTATTTCTCACCTCAAATGTTTTCAGAAACATCTTGTAGTGTACTGTTTAGCTGTAAAATCAGAAAGTTTGTGACCCGGCAGCCATGTTGAGATCAGCTCGAGGAAATACCAAACACCGCCCACCAACAGGAGCACAGCCAATAGTAACGCTCTCTCTCTCTGAAATGCCCTGTGATTGGCCAAAGTCTCCCATCACGGGCTAGATTTTTTTAAAGACTGAAAACAGAGCCATGAGGAGGTGCCGAAAATAGAGTGACGCCAAGGGGCAGTATGTGACGAGTTGGGATGAGAACGTGTTGGATATTTTCAAAGTTTGACCATACTCGTCTGTTCAAGGTGTAATGCAATCTAGTAGAGCTCATACTGTAGTAAGAGGCAGTGATTTCTGCATCTGTCAGGTGGTAATACTGTGTAACAGCATGGCATCACTGCTGCGTTTAACGTGCACAAGTGGTTCCAACATGAGGTTGGGACCCAGGGGTTGAAGGATGAAGAACAGAATAAAAAAGCAAGAAAAATATATTGTCTACAACAAATGTTGTTGTAGAAACATCTGTTATCTTTTCCTGGTGGATTACTTTATAATTATCTCCACAGGCCGCTAAAATGTATTCAAATAAATCAGATGGAAGAATTACTCCTCTGCTGGTTGCATTATGCAGCCTGTGACGAGAGCTGCAAATAGATGTTGCTTTTTTTTTAAGGTGTCACAGGCAAAAAAAAGGTTGCAAACCACTTACTGCCCTACTGTACGTTATTCTTAGCTGTAAATCCTTCACTTATATTTGTGACAGAAAGATGGATTGGTTACAACTTTTTTTTGTTCTTTTCCATGTAAAATAAGCAGTCATTTTACATAAATAATTTATCTTCAGCGGTTTCATGTCGTAATGGAGCTACAGTCCAGTGGTCGTACAGCAAAAGTGCTTCAATTGCAGCTTCAATTAGGGCTGGAATTGGAAACAGTTGTGCATAATCAGGTATTTCCTCTTAGGCTTTTAGCTGATTAGGCATCATGAAACACTGTCTGATTTCAGCTTTTAGAACCCCCATTTGTTATAATGTTTAACTGACACTCTCTTAGCTTTGACAGAAGATCTATCACAGTTTTCTACCTGGGAAGAGCTGCAGGTGTGGGGACGCGTTTCCCTCTTTTTTTTCCCTCCCTATCTCTCTCGCTCTCTTCGCTCTCTCCTGAGCTTGGCAGGAGATCGATTTCCTTCCTGAGGCGAAGTGTTCAGATGACTGATGCTAAGAATGGCAGAGAGCGCGGTGCTCCCATCAGTTCTAGCACCAAAGCACTGTTGACAGGAGCCTAAGAACTGCAGCCTCAGAAGTGATGAGGCAGCAGGAAAGAGGACAAGCGAGGAGTGCGCCGTCAGGAGGAGGCAGGTAGAGCGGGAAAAGAGATGGAAAAACAAAAACAGCATGCATTTAACACCGGGGCTGTTCAAAGACAGGCTCCTCATTTGATCTACATTTTTACTTTACTTTGCATGCACTTTTTAATCTGTTTTATATATTTAAATTGTTGTTATTTATCTACTTAATGTTTTATTGCATGTTTGATCATTTATTAATCTCCTTGCATGTGTATTTTAGGGTTTTATTGCTTGAGTTATGTGTTTTCCTTGTTTTCCTGTTTGCATGAGGATCAGTGTAAATGACTTACAGATGGACTCCACCCCCACCGGCAGGATAGGTTGGTTCCTGGGTTACCTGTGTTTAAGGCCCTGTCTACACATATACAGTTTTCTGTCCACCCGACCTGCATTTTACAAAATATCTCCGTCCACACTCAAAGGCAAAAACGACTCCAAATGTTGTGTTTGCCGTAATGTTTACATGTCACTACAAGTGAGATCACAAGTTAAGGAGTCAAGGAGATTTGTTACCACCCTTTTCACTCCCCTTTCTTGGGCTTCATCACAGTCAGCTCGATAACAGTTATTGTTGGTGGGGGGCTTTACATTTTCAAATGTTAAGTAGTAGTAGTAGTCCAAGCATTGCTTACAAAATGTAAAAAAGCAGATATTGTTTCTGGCACATGGTCATTTCACAAAGCAACATGCGTGAAATGAAGAGAGGGCGTCACCGTTTCCCAAGCGCTCCGTTTTACATGTCCACACCGATACAAAGTAACCAGAGTTAAAAAAATCGGCACCTTAGAAGGCGTTTTCAAAAATATCCGTTTTTGTGACCCAAAACTCCGTTTGCCTGTGGACGACAGGCCAAAAGGAAAATATCTTTTTTTTTAAATATCTGGACAGCAAGCAGCCACATGCCCTGACCAAGCTGAGGCAGACCACTGGAGTCGGCCGCGAGACAATGGACGGTGACGCGCACCAAGAGGTGGGAGGAACCCACAATGCCAGTGACAGGCAGGCGGCTAATGGAGTTCAACCTGAATGAGAATTAAGTTAAGGAAAGTCGGATGGCGACCTGCGTGTGTGCATTGTGCTCCATTCAGTACAAGGTCTGGGACACAAAGGAGGAGACAGCTGTCTCCATCTCCTGGTTCATATGCACCGTCTGCCCATTGGACTCTGGGTGGAACCCAGAGGAGAGGCTGATGGTGGCACCCTAGGAGACTACAAAGCTCTTTCGAGAAAAGAGAGGTGAATTGAGGCCATATGTCTCTGGGGAGACCATGAAGGGCGAGAAACATGTCGGAGCAACAGTTTCGCTGCATACTGTAAAGGCTCAGTAAAATCAGGTTTTTAGCCCAGCTGGTAAAAAGTTTACTCTGGGTCAAAAACAGGCAAAAGTCATAACCAGTCAGGCAGGGGAGATGAGGCAAACTTATCCAATAGGGGATTAGGTTGGCGAGCAGGTTTTCCAATGGCATGCGAGGGGTTATAACAGGCAGAAGAGAGAGAGAAAATGGCTGAAACACTAAGGCAGAAGCACAATCTGGCAAGGAATTAAAGGAAGTGGGCCGATATAAACTACTGGGCTGATGGGGAATGGGGACAGGTGGGCAGAGGAGGTCAGGTGATGGGGAATGGTTGGGACAGAGGGGTTACTGCAGGGCAGAGGGGGGTGGCAGGATCTGAAATGACAAGAGAGTTGGCAGGGAGGAAAAAGAGACTAGGAATTGGCTGATAATGTGACACTTCATTAATTAAAAAGAAAAACAAGAAAGGACAGACATCAGAAACATGACTTTGAAAGGCATACTGTAGATGAAAAAACAATCATTACATAATACAGACTGAGTCAGGAGCTCAATTTAGTTGGAGGAAGAGTCATAATCACTACGCATTCTGCATGTGGCAGAAATAACTTGATGTACAGTTTTGGAGGCTCATAATTGTCTGCATCGTCAGGATAATTCCAGGAGATGTTTCCTTACTAGATGTTGCTATTATGTCTGTATATTCAAGGGTTCTTAGGGGTTCAGCAGGAGTGCTTATTTCCAATATATGCCTTGCGGGCTGACACAACTTCCTTTTTTTAACCTCACTTTCTGACGATTTTCTGCTACATTTTACGGCTTCAGCGTCCAAACTTATTTTAATCAGTCGAAGCCCACCAAGCCAAAACTATTTATATTCATGAATGTAGTTCCTATTCATGGTCTCTTTATTCGGGTTGAATAATGGAGACGCTGCAGGTACAAAACATGCAAACAAAGAAAACTGTGTGCATGCGGAAGGAAAAGTATGACACAGCATGCAATCAAACTACCAACGCTTGCCTGCTTTTACAAAAGCCTGTCGTCAGCAAACAGGCGGCACGAGCAGCAATAAAACACAATGATGTAAGCACCACTACAATGGAAACAGCAGCCACGCAGGACCTGGCGGTTTGTTGTGGGACAAGCGCTGCCATCGCGCTCCGGAGCATAGTGTGCAGCGCAAGCAAAACATAACTCTTCTGACTGTCAGTGAAAAAATCTCGCCCTAAACTTTTCAATCAGTTACAGCCAGAATAATATCAATTAATAGCATCAAGTCATATAGCAGTTTGTTCAGTTTGTCAGATAGAATAAAATAAGAAAGGCAGTGCCCTCCGATGTAGGCTATTACCATAAACAAGAGATATTTTGTATGGTTGGTTTTATTAGTTTTACTTCCTATTTTTTGGTTAACGTTCTTTCTCAAACAGAGAATGGGGGTGTGGTTAATAGTCAGACGTAATTCATTATCACGGCAACCAGATTGCATCGTTTTTCAACCCAGTTTAGATGAATTTAATGTTTATCAGATCACAAATGAGACAAAAATTAGCGCAACGCACGCAACTTTCTCTCTCTTGCTTTCTTCTGCATTGTCTTCTTCTAGCGAGGACGGCCATCTGGCTGCTGCCGCATCCAAGGAGGACATATAGACGTTGCCAAGGTCCGCCTTTTGAAATGCAGTTTCGGGACGTTTTGGAGGTGTAAAACACCAGCTGCTCTCGCCTCAGCTTCAGCAACGACACCGCACCGGGCTGCACTGTGATTCGTTTATTTCTCTAACATGACTTTTCTCGTTTTCTTTTGGGCTGAAAGTTGTGCCCCAACCCCATCGTCATCTGGACCTGTTAGAGGGCAGTAAAACCTCTAAAACGTCATCGACTGCTTTCCGTTAATTTATCTCCAGCAGGATAAAATGTGACCTCATATTCCCATTTTACCAACAACCTTTGAGCACAATATTAAGTTATTTGTCAAAAAAATTGAATAAGTACAAACAGTGTGCCTAATCAACTTAGTCAGGAAATGACTCAAATAATTATGAAATATCATAGAAATGCCAAAATACACTGGAGGGGGGGCTTTAAATGAGAATATATATGATCCTTCTTCATTTTTAATAACTTAAAACAGACCCCATCATGTCACAGCCAAAGCCATGACTCCAGATAACAGTTTATCACACACCCTGCTGGTTTAAATGTCATTATACCAAAATAAACACCAGGTTCAGGAAATTAATGATCTTGCAGTGTTCTTTGCAGTTTGAGTGATTTTTATGTTGTTCAACTACACTAGCAATTTATTTCTGGATTCAGTTCTTGGATGTTGTGTGTTTATTGGAGAAAAGCATCGACTGTGAACTGAACGTACACAAAGCTCTACGGTGAAGTAAGCGATGCAATTTTGAAAAGAATTGACTTGGCAACATGCCACAGGCTACTGTATTTTGATTCTACTCTGTTTTTCCTCAGTTTTCCTTCAGCGGCAAAGCAAGGTTGTTTTAAGAAAACGCCCCGTCAACTTTACCTTATTATCCGGTGTATACATCCTGATAAGCATAGCCAGAGGCTCGACTATTTTGTTTTATGGAGCAGGAGATATAAATGTGTGCAGCTTGTTGACACATACACAGATAAAGTTGCTTTTTTTTTCTTATCTATGAAGCTATTCAAAACTGCAATCAGTATATGAAAGACACCTCTGTTCCACAGAGCACCGTTGGAGAGAAAGTCTGTGTTTTTGCAATCGTCCCTGTAGCTTCATTGTAAGGTTTACTGATGAAGGGCATCTGATAAATAAAACTTTAAATGGGAATGCTGGTAACTTTACAGGATTCAACAACAGCACTCGATAAAAGACTCGCAGGTTTGCATTTAGACTTGTTTACTTTAGCACGCTCGCAAACTTCTGTGCTCTTTTGAGTACAGCGGGGCAGAAAGCGAGATAGCAGAAATGTTGACGTCCTTCTGGTTCTGCCAGTTCCTGTATAGTCTTTGTGTCTTGTCTGGTGCCCTTTTCTGGTTGTCTCTCTCTCCCTTCCCTTGAGTCCTGGTTAGTGGAGAATGAATTAAAGCATAAAAGAGTTAGCACCTGCCAGTCTCCCAGATGCAATCCAGACTCTCTCTCTGCCTCTTCCCCTGTGCACTGTATTTTTGTTTGGTTCAACAACTGCTGAATGGATTGCCATGACGCTGCACCGATTCGACTGTTATCAGGCCATTAAATAGGCGTTATCAGTCGCTATAAGCAACATAGATGTGGGTCATAAGGGGCCTTCTGCGCCTACTATGTTGTAAAAGAGAAAGTGAAATTTAAAAGCAACATGTTCTAAAATGTAAAACTGAATGAAACGTCACCTTTTGAACACAAACAAAAAGGCTTCTTTAGGTTTACGCAACAAAGCTACAACTTAAAAACAACTTTAAAAAAAACATTGTGTTTTGGGTTAAAATAACTATGACCACAAAGACAACTACATATTGTTGGTTTCACATGGGATGTGAACTCCGGTCTCCTGCGTGAAAACCCTGTTTTGTGTCCCATCCCTATACTACAGAACCTGACTTCTGCTTCTGCTCCTGTCATAATTACTACATTCCCTAGAGGTCACTGTTGAGTTCTTTTATACCTTATTTCGGTGATCTACCATGTGAATAGATGATAAAACCTACTAGTGGGTGTAGTAGGCCCCTACTGAGCCACATCTATGGGGCATATAGTGACTGATGACGCATATTTAATAGTCTGACAACATTGTGTGAATCCTAATGATGAATCCTTTGATAATAATTTGACTTTTTCTCCTGTTTTTAGCTTTTAGTGACATGTCCTGACAACTATTGGAGGAATTTAATTCAGTACACACACTAACACACACACAGTACAGGGTTAACGTTAGTGATCCCAACTTTTCCGTTATTATTAAGACACATTAAGGCTTCAAAATTCACGAGTGGCGTGTTTACTTACGCATTTTATGTCGTCGGACAAAACGTTAAAATCTCTTAAGCTTGTGTTAACCACAGACCTTATTTCAGGCATCTGACTAAAAACCTATTAAAAAAAAAACTTCCAGACGAGGGAACCGGAAGTGCTAACTCAATTCCGAGTTTTCGGACTATATATCGCACTCTATCAGCAAATATCTGCAAAAGTGATGACTTTCCCATAAGTCTCTGTTGTGCTTTATGTTTAGTGCTAATTGACAAATGTTGGCATGCTAACATGCTAAACTAATATGTTGAACAGGGTTAACATTATCAACATGTTAGCATTTAATAACATTTCACATATAATTCATTTTTACATGTAATTTTCAGGCATTTCAAATGATAAAATTCCTACAATGTAGTTACACAATCCGTTCTCATCCCATCTCGTCATATACTGGCGCTTTGTCAGAACCCATGGTGTCAATTTTTGCTCGCAGTAAACTGAACTTGACGCAAACAATGGGAACTGCTCACAGTAAGAGAGGTTTTTTCCGTGTACCTTTTCTAGCTTCATGGCATGTGTCAGCTCATCCTATTCATATTTTAGTTTTTTGACTCAAAAACTTTCCATCTTTCTCCAGCATCCTCTTGCTCTACCTCTACTTTTTTTGCTACACTACACACTCCACTCTGTTTCTCTCCCACCTACAGTATACTCCCTACCCCTGTCCTGTCATCTACTGCTCCTGCGAGTGATTTTATTGATTGTAGTATTTCTGTGATGGCATGACGGTGAAGAACTCCCCGTTCGTGATATATCAGGGAGGTGACTTTGTGTTGATGGTGTTTTTTTTGTGCATGGATGAGCAAGTGTGCATAGGATAGTGTGGGTGTGTTTTGTGCACGAAAGACCAAGAGAGTCAGTGAGGGTGAGTTTGCGTGCCTGCCGTTCATTGCAGTGTGTGGAGGTAGCTGTGGCTGACTGATTAGACCCTTTAGTGAGTGTACCCACCTCTCACCAGCCATCCTTCACACTGACAGCGGGGCTGTGAAAGTGTATGCCTCCCTGCCTCTGAGTGTGCGAGCTTCTGTTTTATGAGTGTTTTCAGGTGTGTGTGTGTGTGTGTGTGTGTGTGTGTGTGTTTCAGTGTGCATGCATTTTTGTGCCACCTTTCATGGTTTGGATAAATGTGTACTGGATAGTGTGTGTGTGTGTGATCCGACTCCCACAGTCATCACTTACTATATGTTCAATGTGACAACTAGGCAGGTGTCTTAATGTTAGGCTAATGACTTCCACTCACTACTGAAACCTGAATGATGTACAGACGGTTCCATCAGGGTGTACAATAGCATATTTCATTCAGTCATTAATTCTGTGACTGATCGATCATTGACTTGGGTAAAACTTGAGTTTAATAAATATGTAACAAGACACTTATTAACTTGCAAAACTTGTTTTAATTTGCTAATAGGAGTTTTAAGAATTTTAAATTGTCAATAAGATCACTAGTGGTCCTGAAATGATACATGTCTCAAGCTAATGCATATGTAATCAATAGCAGATTTATATATTAAAGTGTTAATTTGTATTATTAAAATGGCTGTATATGTTTGGATGTATGCATAGTTCCCTAAAACGTGAGATTAAATGTGGGCTCATTCATCAGGGACAATTCTGCACCTCACAATTTGCGTAGAATGCCTACGTTGTGTGCCCTTAATGCAGAGAGATGCAAAGTAAAGGTGTGGAGTTTGGGTAACGGATAGTCATGTAATGCGTCCGACTATGTGAGAAATCTGAGCGTACGTTGTCATGTTCTCTCCCTAACCTTATCCATGCCATAGTTGCCAGATAGACTGTAGAAAGTAAGAATTTTAAAATGTTGGCATTGAATTTGTGATTTTGTAGAATCGTCCAATATCAGCATTCTTGTTTGGCAATAGGGTTAAGGCTTATACACACCTGTGTGTTTGTTAAAGACTCTTAAAGCATTAACACAATCAATCTTCTGGAGGATGTACCGGGCTCAGTTTTAAAGCCAGAGCAAAGACGTCATATGAAACTATAAAACCTAAGGAATCCATCGGTACCAACCATGTCATAGCTAGCTTGTCGCGAAGGAGATTAAATAACTCTCCAAACTTGGGCTGAATTTTGGCGAGGAAAAACTGTCATGGCCATTTTCAAAGGGGTCCCTTGGCCTCAAGATATGTGAATGAAAATGGGTTTTATGGGTACCCACGAGTCTCCCCTTTACAGACATGCCCACTTTATGATAATCACATGTAGTTTGGGGCAAATCATAGTCAAGTCTGCACACTGACACACTGACAGCTGTCATTGTCTGTTGGGCTTGAGTTTGCCATGTTATGATTTGAGCATATTTTGTTATGCTAAATGCAGTACCTGTGAGGGTTTCTGGACAAATATTTGTCGTTCTTTTGTGTTGGTAATTGATTTCCATTAATATATACACAAGTTTGCATAAAGCAAGCATATTTACCCACTTCCATGTCGATAAGAGTATTAAATACTTGACAAATCTCCTTTTAAGGTACATTTTGAACAGATGCAAAATGTGTGATTAATTTGTGATTAATCTTGGACAATCATGTGATTAATCGCAATTGAATATTTGAATCTATTGACAGCCCTATTAAATACTTACAATCAATGGAAGGCAGTTGTATACCTGTATTTCAGAAGGAGAAGAAAGAGATGGTTCATGGTCTGCATCCTAACCCTTAAGCCACGGGTGCCAGTTGCGTGATACTTGTAAACGATAACATGAAATCTCTTGATCCCCAAAGCTGAATGCAGAATAATGAGTCAGTAATGACATTTTTAATGTTACAGTTTGCCCCATCATGGCTGACCTAGACACAGGGTTATTTGAACATATTAGCTGCTTGTCACTGCCTAAAACTCAACACAACACAATACGCTGCCACATTTATATTCAATCCCGCTACTCTACTTACATACCAGCATGCTTCTCCTTTGCATTTCTTTGACACCTACTTTGGCATCTAAGCATGTTTTTGGTATCGCAAGTCAAATCAGGTGTTTTGTTGCTAAGTGTTGTCTTGGCTACAGTCTGAAATACTGCATGCATGTTACACTGTTTTTAGATATTTCTTTCACACACATGATACTACTTTATGAGGACAGATAAAGGATGAACAGACTGATATCTTCAAAATAAGTCAAGAATGTGCAAGATAATGATAAAAGTGGTGATAAGGAAGGTAGATGGTGCAATTATTCATGTGTCTGTATATGTGTACACAGCAGAAACCTACACCATCTCTCGCATTCTCTCTCTCTAAAGCGCCTCTCCTTCATGGTTTCGTCAGAGGAAACTTGGAACAACATCCTCTTATTCATCTCAGAGCGCAGATCATTTCCTCTTCATGAATGCATATCACATCATTATGTATGACTTTCCGACTGGTAGGCGATACGAGGAACCAAAACAATACTACAGCAGCTTCACATGTTTTCCTCCCCCACTGATTTGCCCTCGCCGTGCCGACCGCAGCATTTCGACTTTTAATTAACTCTTCTCTTCTCTACCTTTGTGGCCCATTAGCATTCCAGTGTTGTTGGCTATTTCATATCCATCGCAGACTGTGCAAAGTATGCTTTTTACTTCATACGGATTCAAAATTATCGTGGTACGATGAGCGGATGATGAGCCATCGTGTCCTACTATTACTCCACATGGGAGAAAGTGCGTCATGGTGATTTGTTAGACTGCAATTTCAAATTTGAGAAAGATGTAGAAACTAGAAGGTCACTTGGAGAGCACAAACCTCCACCAAGGCCGTTTCCATAAAGTGAAAAATAATGTGTTTATCCACAACTTGATTCGGATCCGCTCCAAAATTGAATGGGGTCTTTCTTGACCCATGCACCTTCCACCAAGTTTCATGAAAATCAGGCTTGTAGGTTTTCCGTTATTCTGCTGAGAAACAGACAAACAAACCAACAAACCAAACCAAAAACATAACCTCCTTGGCAGAGGTAATAATAGTCAAGGTTGCAGAGGCAAACATGCACATTTAGACTTACCAGTGACTATTTAACATTTTGAAATGCATGATTTTTTCACATTTTTATTTTGTGGGAAAAAAACAGAACAGTGCCCTATAAAGAAAACCAAATATTTTTGGGGGATTTAAGTTTGACATGACTGATAAGATAATTTAGAAAGGCCGGCCTTTTCAGCACATAGTAAAACATCTTTCTGCCCATCATTATGTCACTGATGTCCAGACAGAGACTGATATTTGGCTCTTGCACCACTGTAAACTTGCCTTTCCGTGGATATTGGCAATCTCCACTTTGGAGAATTTGAGGACTCATCAAGAGTTGTAAATATGTTTGATATTATCAGGTATAAGCTCATATTAGTCCCGGGGCCACTCAGAGTGGTTAAGATTAAGCCTGCAAATCCTTCACACAACCCGATAAGGTTTGCCAACAATCAGGATTTGGCCTGCAATTGTCAAGATGGTCAAATCTGATTTTAACTGGCTGAATAATCTTCTAGCTTGTCTCCAATCTTAGAGAGAATGTCACCTGGAATATAACTTTTTCACATCACCATTTTAAAGCAGACTTTGCAGGCAGGAGACATTACATTTGTGTATGACAGTGCATGCACACTTTGTGCAAACGTTTCTCCTAGAAGACACGTTGTTATGCAACTTTATTTTATTATTTTCTTTGCCAGTTACTCTTTGATGTGGAATGTAATTGCTGACTGGATTATGATCAGTGGTAACGTTTCTTTGAGTGAATGAAGTTTTATGTTTTCGTACCGCACACAAAGATTCATCGGTGTTGTTAGATGCACTTTGCAGAGAAAATAACATCCAAATCCTCATTTAAATTCATCCCGACACTACTAACTATGTTTGTTTAGTGCTTCTCTACCTTTAGTGTGACCCTATGAAAATCAAACCTTACCCTTGGCCAGTGATCTACTTCATGTTAATTAACTCCTACTAAAGTGACTAAAAATACATTTGCTGAATTCTGAGTATTATGAAGAGGAATTGAGGACAAAGTTTAAAAGCAATAATCTTCAAAAAGCCTTAAAATAAAGTGCTCAATACCACAGAAAAAATAACCACAAGTGCTTTCTACAATATGAACCCGCCCCAAATTAATACTCATCCTTTAATATAACTGTTCGTAGCTATACCTACGAAAAGTAACGCAGATTTGTTTATAACTCACATAATCAATTTGTATGTAACCCACGTAATTGTGATCCAGGACAAGCAACATAGTATAAAGAGCGACAATGTGGATGGGTCTAAAAACACCTGGACTTTCTCCCAGGAGACTGCTGTTTGTTTCCCGTGTGAAATCATAAGTCAACGCTTACTTATTTGTCACGTAACTTCCGTACAGGAGTAACGCCACTTACATAGTCATTTTAACCGAAACGTTGACTTATTTGTCATGTAACGTTCTTGCTAAAGTAACGCCACTTCCGTAGATTCTTTAACCAAAACCACAATCTTTTCCTACACCTAACTAAGTAGTTTCATTGTCTTAACTTAACAAAGTACTGTATTTCAAACGTACTTACTTCAACCCAAACCACAATCAAGTCGTTTTTCTGCCTAAACACTGATCGCTCGTGTTGCTGGACATTCATAGGAAAACGAACGAAAAATAGCAAAGGAGGATGCATTGATTAATAACACCTTAATAGTACATTTCCAACCTATTCTCATCCCAACTCATCCCTGGGCTGGTATTTCCAGTGAAGCAAGCAATGTCCAGATAATTCAGAGACAAAGAACTTCGACACTGGCTGTGATGTAAAAACACTCAATGGTGCTAAAATGCCAGAATGATACTGAGGGAAAAATATCGCACTTTGATATTGCCAAAATGAAAGAGGCAGAGAATCCGTTTTGTTTGATAAGGCTCTCACAAATTTTGTTCTCTTTTGATGTAGAGGATCCATTTAGCAATGGATCTCCTCCTCTTTTGTCTGTGAAGGCAAACACATTCTGTCACTTCTCATTCTGTCTCATTTTATGTCCCTGTGAAGCAGTGCGGCTGCTGTGCACATTGTCTGGTCATCTTTTCTAACAAGACAATGAATATGAGCTGTATGCATGAGCAGGCATGCTTTTAGCAGTGTTGAGGCAAGTTCACACTTCTCGTTGTCTCTAATTATGACAATGTTCAACCCTGTCTCCTATAAATGGCATTCATGCAACATTGAAAGGAAACATACTTTGTTGAAAAGGTTTAAGCTGACTTGGTGTATGATATTAGATAGATGCATTTGGAAACACTAGGATAAGTTTACAGTAGCACATAACTAATACGTGACTCATCAAACATCTGGGCTTCATGTTGCTTCATGGTAATAAGTCAAATTCCTGATCTCACATCATTCCAAAATTTCAAAAAAATACATGATGCATCCTGCATTCATTCATGCATTATTTAAAGATATGTTTTGTAACATCGTTCAATATTTAACTAAAACCATGATCTTTCCCTGACCTTACCAAGTGTTTCATTATCCTCAACCTAACAGATGTGGACACAGGGTGAGAACCCTTGTCTCTGGTCACAAAGTCTTCTCCTTTGTATGCCCAACCATCCTCCTCCCTATGTGCAGTGTTAGGATCACACTTCCTGGATTGTAAAAGACACTGGTAGTGAATGTAATCCAGGCAGAAATTACATGTCTTCCAAATGTATTTGGCAAAGCAAAATAGTATAGTAATGTGCAGAAAATACTATTTGTCAATTAGGCAGTCAAATATGGTCAATCCAACAATCATCCAAAATAATAATATTAATAATAATTTTTCACATGTTAAACTTAATTGGGGTTTTTCCACCTCTATTCTAACCAATTACATGTGACATTACTTTTGAATTTGAAGAGCAGATAATGAGCTACAGTAGGTTCGGGTGTCATGTGCTCAGTCTGCTCCACCACCAGCATGCGGCTCAATTAGTACACAAACCTGTGACTGTTCCCACAGAGAGCTGCAGGCAAACAGGGAACGACTCACTAAAATAAATGTGTGACCATCAGATTTACACAACACAGCAATTATTCAATTTAACAAAAACAAAGACATGGCAGTCAAGGTACTGCAACTTCCAAGGTCATGCTAATGTTTAAGCTCGAAGGTCAAACTCATGGTTACATTTTTGCCACACAAGACTACAACTCCATCTTGTTAAGTTTTATACATCCATGAAAGGTTTTCCGAGGGTCTGTTCGAAATCATATACCAACTAGACCATATGTAAGAAGTGGACATAGTCACCCATTGGTTTGTGGGCTGCCGTTTTGAAGCCTCGAGTTTGGCATTTTGGCCATCGCCATTTTGCAACCAGAAGTGACACAAGAAGGTGGAACTAAGTACAACCGAATGCTAAATAAGACATTTTTAGACAACCAGAAATGTTATAATTAACTTTCATGAACTGAAAACACACTGTGAAAGGGTTACATTTGTAAGACGAAAACACGGACAACTCCCTGCCGCACAACGGCATAGTAGCGACCTGTCAATCACAAGGTAGCCCCGCCCTAAAGCATCCCCTGCTCTATGGTCTATTTGACTCTAAATGGGACCATAATTTACTAAATGAACATCACGCTGTATTGAAGAAGACTTGAAACTAACGATTGAGACCATAAACTCATGTTTACAATGTTTACTGAGGTAATAAATCGAGGAGTATGAGAGAATGAGACGTGAGGTTACATACTCAACCAGCCCAAAATGTATTGCAGCTCTTCAGACTGTCCAAAGGCGGACTACGCGGCAGACGGTGTACATATTTAACCGTTGGATGAAATAATTAGGAAAGATGGCGAGTGACATTAACGTATAGCTAAAGTTGCATTCTGTAATTTTGAGCAACTATGATAAAAAGTAATTATATCCTGACAGTAGTGCATGAGACAGATAATCTGTGAAAAAATATTGTTATGCCTATTTCTTGTCTAAAATCCTGGCAGAAATATCTTGTAGTGTACTGTTTAGCTGTAAAATGAGAAAGTTTGTCACCCGGCCGCCATGATTTTAAACAGTCGAGCCAAAACCAAGCACCGCCCACCGGCCGGAGCTTGTCATTTTACAGCTAAACAGTACAATAAAATATGTTTCTGAAAACAATTGAGGAGAGAAATAGGCATTACAGTAACAGAATATTGATTCATATTTGATCAGGACTGCCTAGTTTGACAATTTGAGTTTCACGAGCAGTGATTGACAGCTACTTAGACACTCCTCGGCTCTGATTGGTTGTTTCCTTTCAGGCGCAGTGAAATCTTGCAAATGCCATTATGAGCACTATGAGGACACAGAGGAACATGATTTGTTTCCACAGATTATCTGTCTCATGCACTATTGTCATAATATAGTGACAGTTTTAATAATAATAAAGAGACTGCAGCTTTAAGAGGAAAGATGCAGGAGCTCACATATATAAGTCAACAGTCTGGCTCTGTGTCCAGATGCCCTCAGACTTTTTGTTAACTGGACTGAGTTGTTTTCTAGGTTTTGGGTTTTGTGTTTGCTGTGTTTTTCCTCCTCTACCTCCTTTCCCTCCTTTGCCCATCTACACACCTCCTCCAAATCAGCCTCGTTAGTCCTTCCTCGCTCCCAGACTTCAGTCAGCTCTCTGTCCGTCCTCCTGCCTAATCACCTCATTCCCCTCACCTGAGCTTCTCTGTCCCTCTCTCCACCTGCACTTTATCCCCTCGTCAGATTTGTTCGCAGTTAAGTCCTGAGTTCAGTCTTTGTTGGATCCTTGGTTTTGTTCTGTGATGTTCAGTTTTGCCTTGTCTGCACTCTGCACGGACCGTGAATAAAGATTTGTTTCTTCTAGTTCCTGTAGCCTGCCAACCTTGTCTCCTACAAAATTATGTTCCCATACAACTAAACTGCATTCTCAATTACGTTTCCAGGGAGACATATTTTTTCCCGGATTACGGTTGCAGTTTTAAACACGTAGTTAGCGTTTTAAATTGAAACAAAGCGAAACAAAAAATGCAAAAAAAAACTTTGCTACTTGGTTAGGTTTAGTAAAAAAACATCATGGTTTGGGTTAAAATGACTATGACTTGCATAATGGCTTAGAGATATTTTGCATTTTATTAAGTTGGAGAAGATCAGCTATACTATTAAGGGGTCAAGTTTTCATTGATTTGGCAACATTTCCTTAGTCGTGTTGATTCCTTAGACTCAGATAACTTTATGGCTGATTAAAGTTTGGTGTATGTGTGTGTGTATATATATATGTGTGTGTATATATTTGACCAGTAGTATTGCGAACGAAGCACTGGAAGGACCCCTGATTTGTCTTTGTTTTCACATTTTTCGGCTTAACTCCTGTGCTTGTTTAATGCATTTTAGTGCCCTAGATAATAGGGTGTACTGTCCTAGACCCCTAACAATTTATCATTATTTATTTGTGTGTTTATTTATTTTCTTTCTTTTAACTATGATTATATTAATTTGTATATTTATGTGTATTTATTTAATTTTTTTTTGTACACTTGTTTCAAAATTAAGAAATAAACTTTGTTAAAAAAAAAAACGATAACATTGAAACATAACACAAAATGCAACAAAACTACTTGGTTAGGTTTAGTAAAAAAAACTTCATGATTATATATATAATAATAAGTGAAAGCTGACTTTTAGTTTCACACAGGACATGAACAAGCAAAAGTCCAGTGTTGACCCACCCATCCACCCCAAACTCCTCCCAACACGGACTTCCGTGGACTACCACTACAAATGTCTTTGTGATACGTCAAAAACAATGACAAAATACGTTTCCCTAGAAACATATTTCACAATGCGGTTTTGTTTTATGGCGACAGGGCTATGCCTGCTGTCGCCTGCATTTGGGTCCACCAGCTTCACTCTTCATAACAATAATGTACTGTAGAAAACTTATTTAATACAAAAATATGTACTACTTTCTATTTGCATTCAAATAATACTGGAAACTATTGAATTGAGCGGAAGAGGTAATGTTGATTTACATTTGTGATAAACAATTTTCATTCAACGGTAGCTCGGACCGGTAACGTCGTGATGATACCGTCCAGTGATGCGGAGAAGACGTATTGTTTGAGTTTACTTCAGTGTGAACAGTCTGCTGCCAATGCCATACTTAATCGTTAATTCAGTAGGCAGTATGCAGTGCGTTAGTATGCAATTTCAAACACAGCCTGAGACTGCACGCTCTTCAGTAATATCCTGCTTTACACAAATACTTTATAAAAAGATATTTTTCCATTTACCACTAAATAGCTCTGCTGGAGTAGTGCTTTATTGGAACCTTTAACAATAAAAAGGAGAGCTTCATGAGCCTCACCTCATATAAAAAAAATGTTTCTTCTATTTTCTTCAAGGGCCAAATGGAATTCTGTTTTGATTTAATATTTAATATTTAATATATATATATATATATGTATATATATAAATGTATATATATATATATATATAAATGTATTCACTATTTCAAGTGAGTCCACTGTCTCTGATGTCTACACATCAGTTGAATTAAACATTCTTAGTCATAATCCTGATTAGATTTCTGACTGATTTTAACTACGTCTTATTTCAATCTTTTTCCTTGATATTGAAAACAATCCCGCTCATACCAGACAAAATACTTAATATGTTTTTCCCTATATAAACCTAATTCCTTTCATTCATATGGCTATTAATTAACTGCTTCTCCAGGTAAGGGATAACATAAGTAAGTAATGAGTTATGTGTTTCCAAAATCACAAGTAGCACTGTAGTGGGGTGAATTCAGGTGTTTGCACTTAAAGTCAGGACATCAAATGGAACAGCTTTGAGCAGAAGTCAGGTTGAGGTTACACAGCATGTCTTTCTAGCAACAGGGATTTGATGAGCCAAAACAATAGAGTCTATGTGTCTCTTCCTCTGAAAGGAAAAAAAAAACATCTCTCTCTTTTCTGCCCTTCGGGGTAGTTGTCCTATCTTTTTAACATACTCTCTATATCTCTGCCTCTGTATCACAAGCACTAAACATCAGGCTGTCTTCAGGCCAAGGAACCTATTTAAGGCTCATGAGATAAAGAGGAAGCCTGTTGGAAAGGGAAAAATCTGTCAGGAACAACAACATAAAGCAAACCCAAGCCAGCAGAGACAGCCAAAAATGTTATGTAACATGGGGTTGGATCTTTTTAACCCAGTAAAGCACAGATGTTCAAGACGGAAGATGGTCCAAGCAGAACAATCATGATAATAAAGTTGCACAAACTCAATTAAGCTCAACAACCTCAACTTATTACACATTGTTAGCCATTCTAGTGGTGTGGTCTTACAGATGGCAATGTTGGTTTGGTGGTCAGTTGGTTGGTTCACCACCTTGGTCTAGACTGAAATATCTTACTACTGGATAGATTGCCATGAAATGTTGTAAAGGCATTCACAGTCCCCAGAGGATGAAGCCTACTGACTTTGGCGTACCCCTGACTATTCATTTAGCACCACCAGTAGGTCAAAGTTTTCACTTATCCCATGAAAAATCTCAACATCTACTAGATGGATTGGCACAAAATTTTGCACATTCATAGTTCCCGAACAAGAAATCATAATGAGCGCCAACATGAGGTTGAGAGTTGTGATTTTGTTAAATGTCTCAACAACTATTGGATATATTGCTATGAAATTTTGTACCAACATTCGTGCTTCCATCTGGGTGAAGTGTAATAAATGTAGTGATCCCCTACCTTTTCCTCTCGCGAACAATACTTTGCTTTTATAACCAAATACCTGCAAACTAATGACATCCTCATCAACCTGAGCTGTATTCTGGGTGTTAATCAGCATGCTAAAAACACTATACTGAGATGGTGAACATGGTAAAAAAAATACCTTCTTGGCATCATATGTTAGCATTGTCATTGTGAGGAAGTTAGTATGTTGACTTTTGCATGTAGCTAGTTAAATAACTTAAGGACAGTCTCACAGAGCCGCTAGCATGACTTTGAACTCTTAGTCTTGTTTTAACCTTACTGTAACAAATAAATTATAATAACTACAATTACAATTACAAACAAAACTACTTGGTTAGGATTAGAAAAGAAAAGATTATGGTTAGGGTTAAAATAGCTACCTTTTGTTACGTAACTTCTTATGTAGCCTAATTTAAAATAACTCAGCAATGACTTTTGGTTTCACACAAGACACAAACACCGATCTCCCGGGTGAAAGTCCCTGACAAACCTTGGAATTTATGTGTCCAACAACAATCCAAAAAACAAAGGATCCTAATTGACTTTCCATTGGTATGGTTTCCATGCATGGTACCAGCACGTAATTTCACGTGCCACCACCACATAATGTGCTGTTAAAAGGTGGTCATTTCACATACTGAGATCAGGCTGTAAAATTCCAATACTTGGAATACTTTTTAAAAAAATAGTACTGAAACACCATATATGTCAGTAAATACACAAGAAAGTATGCGAATAAGTAAGTGTATGATATAAATAAATTGGCAACAGCCAAAGCAGTGGTTAAATATGGCTGTTGGATCATGCTGCAGGAGTGGTTTGAAAGGTTTCCAGGAATACCACAACCACAGCTCTCTGCGAAATCTTTACCAGCCACCTTATTGAGCCTTAAAAGGATGAGAATCTGAAACTACAAAGACGGGTTGAGTACCACTTAAAAATAATTTGTTTTACTGCCTCTAAACCAAATCACCCTTCAAACAAGTGCAATATTTGTACATTGACTCACTCAATCGTGCATTAAGTGGTCAAACAGACTCACCACTTCTGAATAACTGAATGACACACTCAGTTATACAGTCAATAGTTCAGTATTTTGGATTGGTTGCAAGAGAAGTGAATCACTCTGTGTTTCTTTATTGTGAACATTTGTTGCATTTTTACAACAATCATAAAAGGAATATTTTATGTTTTACTCATACAAGCCAGTCTTGCAAAAGTAGAACTTACTGAAGCACAAAATGGAGTGGCCATTAAACTGACTCTAAATTGATTGTACGGCATCGGCTCATGTAACATGCCCTCATCCTCAACAACTGTGAGACTCTTTTTTTGTGTGTTTCACAGCTCCAACTGCATTGTTTTGAGTGTTTCAAACTCTGTGTTGTGTGCATTTTGACTTTACACCGACAAAACAATACTGAGTAGTGCAGACACTTAAAAGAAAAGAGGCACAGAAGGGGATTGACAGCGTGCGTACACCTACTGCCATAAGCACTTATCAAACAGAGCAGCAGAATGACACCAGCACAAAGGCTGACACGGCTGAATTAACCTTTTGTTCCAGAGGAGGATGAGGAAGCGGCACATCTTAGAGATGGTGTCTTGACAGCAGCCGATATCGTCAAAACCTTCAACTTCTACCGCTAAACCTTTTCGACCGGATTTGACATGGTGACCCTCAGCATTCACACACACACACACACACACACCAGACTGTTATTTAAAACAACAAGTCTATTTCGAGATGAAAGTATGGGAGCATGTTGTGAATCTGATGTACAAACAAGTCTGTAAAGTCGAGCACACGTACTGTTACTTGTCCCAGGGTGTTGAGTCCTTATTAGTTCTAAAGCCTCTTGATTTTGTCCTCCAGCACATCACACTTTAATGTAAGGGCAAAATACTTGGAAAGCTGCACCGATGTAAACAAGTCTTAATTAGCTCAGTATTGAAGCAGTTGTTTGGTTGTTACTCTTCAAGCTTTTTAAGAACCTTCATTTTTATTTGAAAAAAATACAGTCTTTGAAAATGTTAGAGGATAACTTGCTTGTCCTTGTTTGGCACAATAACTTGATGAATAAGCCAGCAGTTTCCTACAGTCCATTGCTGTGCCATTTACTAGTCAGTTTCTATTGAATATTTTTGCTGTTTGGAAAGGTTGTCTCTTGTAAAGCTTGAATAATTTTTTTACAGTAGTGACCGTGTCAAGTCTAGTCAATTTTATATGTACAGCCCTATATCACAAATCACAAATTTGCCTCAGGGGGCTTTATAATCTGTACAGGATAGTGTGGTACAAGCATTTTATTTAGATTACAGGCTAATATAAAGGATCAGTCCAAATACACAATGCAGAGGAAATGAAGGAGAAAAAAACATTAACTATTGTTCACTATTTGTTAATTTAAAATAAAAGGTTGGCCGCATTATATTGTCCATATACAAAATAATAATAATAATAAACAAATAAGTATTAATGTGGATTGCATCTAAAAGTTTACTTCAGATTTGAGCATTAAAGTTAATTTGGTACACAGACAAAATAACAAAAATCATCTCACATACTGAGAACTGATCAGACGGTGGTGGAAAGCAGTAAGTGTGTATTTTGCCGGACCAAATTGAGAAGCTGGGATGTGGCTTTAGCGGGTTGGAAGCATTATACCACCGGGATGTCCCGGCCACCTGCTGCTTCAATGTACTATTTAACAGCAGGCCCAAGCAGGGAAACTGCTTGCAAGTCTGGTTAAGGTTTATGAGTGCAGTGCTTTTCTTCAGAGTAGGTGAAACCGAACACAAAACCACAAAACCAAAATGATACCAGGGGGGCGCATCAAAACGAGTCCGTTCAATTGACATGAAAGCCATTTTGGTCTCACTTCCCCGGCCACACACGAACAATCCCCCTCATCCAGTCCAGCCGATGCATGTGAAGTAAGTGTGAGCGTGGGTATATGAGTTGTGAGTTCTCTGCACCTTACTGGTGCTAATGGAGAGTGTACTTGTTGCTCTGTGCTCTTCTAACCTGATGTGCCAGAGGGTTTGTTACACAGAACCAACTGAGAAGCTGTCATTTGAATCTATCTGGAAAAGGGCAGGCACTCTAGAAAAAATACTTGGCTGGTGATCGGATGAACCATTTGTCTATTGACATCTATCACAGGCTAACTTCAACGAAAACCATGCCCGTAGCTGCCAGTAGCTTCTCACAGGATGCTGATTGGTCCGGACACAAACAAGATGAATTCTCGCTTGATCTTGTGATATCGCGTGAATCCAGCTGCCGTGCAAGTTAAGCACTCTTCTTTCCAAGGCCTTTAACCACATCTCATCTTGCAGTATCTAACTGATCTTGACTTGGTTGTCATTTAATTGTCATCACATTAAGAACAGAGGAGATCTGTGTATTTGATAATGTTTTGATTTTGATTATTTTGCTAGACCTTTGGTTGGTTCAGAGCCATACGTAAAGACCAACCCGGTCACACTAAATGGCGTATGAATGACACACTAATTTGCAAGTAATTTATGTGCGATAAGAACGCCGTTCTTGCTTTTGCCGTGTCATTTTTACGCCATTTAGTCTGCATTGCCTGCAGTGTAAATGCATCCACGTAAATACGCTACTCTCAGAGCTAGTGACGTAAAATAAAAAATTAGAAAGATCGCTTATGTTGGAGGGGAGGGGAGGTGGATGGGTCCAACAAACCCAGGACTTTTAACCAGGAGACTGGTGTTGAAGTTCCAAAGTGTTATTTTAAAGTTACAGTACATTAGTGACGTTTTTGACTTGTTTTTTAGAGACGTTTTTTAGTTCACGTACATAATTTTAAGCCCAACCATGATGTTTTTCCGAAAGCTAACTAAGTGGTTTTGCGGTCATTAACGTAGTTTTGCTGCATGGCATAAAAAATTACACGCAAAAATGCCAATATGTGTCCTCATGAAACGCAGAATGTCTTTGTAATGTTGTGCTATTTATATGCCTTCCCATGAGATTGGGTTCTAAAGCATGTGATACCTGGTGTATCTGTTGTTTTATTGCATCAAAGACATTTAAACATTATCCATTTATTTTCTACAATTGAAGCTAAGTCTGTGCATGTGGTTGTTTCTTCGTATTATTTTCTGCCTATGCAAGAACACCCAGCCAGGGAGAAGCACTATGAGCAGACAGGCAGGAGGAAACATCCTCTGATGCTAATCTCTTCACGGGTGGTGGTGTTGCTGCTGCTCCTTGCGTGTTTACTTCTGCTAACAAGCGGGGCAGCCTCTCCCTTTTTCCTCTGTCAGTCTCGCGTCAATTTAGGAATTCTCCTTCTGTTCCTCTCTGTCTGTGTTCTGCCTCTCCCTCCCCATTACCGCGAACTACTGAAGCCATTCATTCACTGAAGAAACCAACAGGAGCTCATCATCCAGGCACTGCGGTACGGCTCTGTCCAACTCTCCGAGCATCTGTGAGGCTGTGGTATGACCAATAGGTGAATGTCATAAGGCGGTAAGAGTACTGAGTAGCACTACTGCTGAAACAATTAGTCAATTACTTTGGCTTTTCTCCTTTCTGTTTGCCCAAGAAAACAACATTTAAAAATGTCACCTTGGCCTGCTTTTCTTCCCATATTTTTTCTGGCATTTCAAATCTGAAAAAA
Source organism: Adelosebastes latens (assembly GCA_916700685.1). NCBI lineage: Eukaryota > Metazoa > Chordata > Actinopteri > Perciformes > Sebastidae > Adelosebastes > Adelosebastes latens. Next base: position 58,504 of record CAKAKR010057247.1, on the reverse strand, counting down.
AGTAAATGTGAGATTAGTGTATAATGAAAACTATCAACACCCTAGTAACAAGGAATCTGCAAAACACAAACCATAGAAGTCATTATGCCATTTAATTGGTTTAAAACTATTTCATGTCTATAAGGTAATTTCTGTCCCCATTAGCTATTGTAAAAACATTCCAATTCCTTAGTGAGAGTGGTACACACACCATCCAACATCCACAGTACCGCAGTTAAAAGGTAAAACGGTAGAGAAGGATGAAAAGGAGAGAAGCAGGAAGAGAGATTAGTTGAGGAACAGAAGGTGAAAGAGACAGAGTGGGGGAAGCAGACAAACGATAAGAGCCTGAGACAGAACAAGATAGAAAGAGTGGGATTCTTCTTTCGCTCATCAGTGAAGGTCAACAGCCTGCAGTCCCCACAGAAAGCGGCACTCGCTGCCGGTTCTCTCTGCACTTGTTTCTCAACATGAGCTTGGCTGAGTCTCTTTCTCTGTTTTTGATGTTGCACAAAGACAGAAAGACAAAAAAAAACACAGGTGGCTGAAACCAAAGAGCTCTAACTTCTGAAAAGAGAGTGTCGAAAGTGAAGTGAGTTTGTTGAAGTCCCTAGATGGGCATTTGTTAAATGTCAGTGGTACAGCCAAGCCTGTTGGTGTGTGTGGAGACGAAGAGAAAATAGAGAATGCCAGAGCAATCAGCAAACTGTACAGTAACACTGTCGCTGCTACAATAACAATAAGGCTGCTTCTTCTTTTTGACATGGAATGTGAAACCACGCATGAATAATTTGCCTAAAGACACAGAGAGTCGAAACTGAAAAAAGATAGATTTATTCAGATTAAAGAATAGATATGACAAGAAAGTTATTTGAATTCGCAGTGCTGCTCGGCTGGTTCTGCGTTTTGGATGTTGCTTCCAAAATAATGAATTGTGTTGCATGCCCCCTGGGCTTTTGTAATTGGAAACTTTTGGGGGGTTGTCAGTGTTCATCAGATGAAATTTGGTTGTATGATTTTTGCCTACAATAAGGAGTTAAAGGATTATTCCAGGTCATTACATCTTGGGTCTTATTTCCGTAGTTTTTGGCTCATGTCTTATCAGTTACAATAACAATGTACTCTCCAAAGTTGTAATTGTTGAGGTATGTGAGAACAATCACTACAGCAAACAAGTTTAACCAGACTATCTAAACCCCTTTTATTTGGGGGTAAATCCATGGATGCACCAGAAAAGTCAGTAATCTTTCATTAAAGAGGAAAGCTACTATAAAAGGAGCCATAAATGTGTTATTTACATTTATTTATAATATTACTTATTCTCATAGTCTAAGACAGTGGTTCCCAACCTGTTTTCCTTGAATTCCCCCCTACTTGTATTTATGAAAAGCTGAGCTCCCCACGATGCCATCACCCTCCAAAAAATTACAAATCTTCAAACAAAATCCCCAGTATGAATAGAGTAATTCAGTGTATTAAATTCGTTTTTTTTTTTTTTTGTTAAATCATCTTTCTTTAATGAATAGAACATTAATTAAGTGATGACGTCTTCTCGGATTCGCCAACAGAATGCAGATACATAATATGATCTTTATGATCTCTTTTTTTATTTATTGTGCTATAATAATGTTAGAGCCAAAATCATTTTTTTGTTATTGTGGTTAAATAAATGTAATTTATGTTGTTGTTAGATTGCTGCTAGACTCCCTTTGTGTGCGTCAAGCAGGAGGTTTTTGACCGCAGTGAAAATGTTGTTTTTGGAAAGCTAAATGCCATCAAATATGGATTGAAGCAGGATATTAGATTTTGCTTCTAAGTAGAACTTTTTTTTTTTTTTTAAGTTTTAAATACAGACTTTTGTATAAATTACCAGCAAGTGTGTTATTATGATTTTAGTTAGACATGAGCAAATCTAATTTTGACAATGTCAGAGCAAACAAATCCTGGTGCACTCCCTGTGATCCACCCTACAGGGGTCCCGGACCTCAGGTTGGGAACCATTGGTCTAAGATGTAAAACAGAGCCAGTGCTACTTTGATTTTCTATTTTACTAAACTGCATAAAATTATTCTCGGCCCCTGGATGTGCTATATAACAGTTACTTTTTTAAGGATCATTATAATTCAGAATTTTGTGTAAAGAATCGATACAAGGTCAACTCCCAGCAACGTAACATAATTGTGATTGGCCCCAGTGCAAATTTTTTTCTCTGGCCCAAACACAAGCATACACACGCACGGACACACACAACCACTCCAGGCGATATTGCAAAGCAGACAATAGCTATGCCACCATAGAGAGGCTCACCATCAGACGTAACAATGACATTGCTATAGATTGAAAATCCCTGATCCCAGTCCATACTAACAAAGAGACACCTGTGGCTAAAACGATGGCTGAAACAATGAAAATAAGACTCAAGTTGTAATAAACCAGAATTATTCTTTAATAAAAGAACACGCTGATTGGCTCTATTGCTTTCTTGTCTCGTTGCGAGTCATGAATGTTCAAACAAAGGCTGGCATTTGCCTGATTATCTAGAAGTTTGCTTTGAGGAGCTGCTTAAACCCAGATCGATCTCCTAGGGTTACTCGTCTCCACTTGTAATTGCTTTTCTTCACCTCCTTCGTAGAACAGCCCAAAGGTGCTGAGTCGTCTGGCTTTCAAATTCAATTTCTGGCCTTTGCTGCGATTCAGAACAAAAATTCCCTTGCTGATGAATGTTTAAAACCGCCTAATGACATTACTGCATCACAAACTGCTCAGTAATGGAAGTATGAACGGGCAACAACCTGAAGCCAAACCAATTGACCCCATATTATTGCATAAAATAGTGCTATAATTACCTCTTCATTAGTCATTCGTTTTGATCTCTGCTGTAATTACAAGCTGTCTGTTTTCCTAAGATGTGTTTTTGCGGTTTTGGGTCATTTACAGGGCAGCATATCCTGGGATTAGTATTGTGGTAGAGACTTGTTTGAGAGGACATCAGCCACAGTTTCTACTGATCATCAGATGGATAAATGTAATAGATATTTGCTAATAACTCCATCTAGACTATTTTAATGTGACATAAAACATTACACATACAACATACAGAACTGTACTACCGCAATCAATACTACCTGATAACAATGGTAACTACGGTTTACGCTAGTTACATGCATACCGTATCTTTTCAAAATAAACTTCCAACGTATAGTTTTTAGGTTTACTTGGTTAGGTTAAGGAAACAAAAGTACTTGCTTAGGCTGAGGAAAAGATTGTGGTTTGGGTTCAAATAAGTATGTTTGTTACGTAACTTACATACATGGCGTTAGTTAAGTGTTAGTAAGTTATGTAACAATGTAAACGTTTACCCTGACCTCCTCCCTATGTGGACTTTCTCGCTGATACTACATCCGTTGCTTTGACCGTCTAATACTGACACGGATGGCTTTACATCAGAGTTAATTGAAAGCCTGATCTGTCTCTTACAGATGCTGAAGGTTGCCTCCATGCATAGGTTATCAGATGCAGAGGGCTACTGACCAAACGTGTCGGGAGCGTGAATGGATTGTATAAAGCTTAAGCACAGCACACCATAGCACAGCTCAGTCACCACAGAAGATACAAATATAATCCCATCACTATGACGATTCTAAATCTTCCAAGTTACCTAGGTATCAGTCTTGAGAGAGACCGTCCATATTCTATCTATATTTCAGTGCACTGATTTGGAGTCAGCTTTCACCTGACATAATAGGCTACCACCTCAATGACTAGATAAAAAGCCTTCACAGATTTTTACAAAAAAATGCCCATATGCCAAATTAAATAATGTTAACTGAGTCAGACATCGTGATTTAGCATCATTAATGTGATGAACTTTATGATACTGCTTATCTACTGTCATCTGTGCGTCCAATATGGAAAACTCGTGACAAGCGTCACTAACGTTACTTGCAAAACAAAGCACCGGTCGCGAACGCGGGTCTCCCACTTGCATGCAGTCATGTGATATTCACGTCTCGGTCACACAAAATGTGACAGTGACACACTTTCTTTCTTTCTTTCCTTCTATTACACGCTTTGCTGTGAGACTGGGCTGGTCTGTGTGAGAGCTGTTGTATCTTAAACAGCTTGGTTGGTTGGTGAAAGACGTTTTCATGTTTCTCTTGTGCAAAAAAAAAGACATTTAATTGCATGTACAGTAATCCAATCCAATAGTCCAAGTATGAAGCAAGGAACTTTATGTACTGAAAATGAACGTGTAAATGAAAATCACTGTTAATATGCCATTTGGTAATAATTAATAATATGTCATTCCGGTTAGAGTGGCATGTAAAATGCAAGAATACAGTTAAGGCTTATCATGTTAATTCTTAACCAGAATGCCCAAATATATATTTTTAAAAGGAGTAAACAAAATATATTTGTATGCCTATTTTATGTCCACACATACCCCAACAATGTTATGTTACTGCTGCAAGAAGACGCTGAACACCACATGCAGTTTACAGTAAACAAGGTCCTCATTTGTGAAATTGACTCAGTTCAGAAAATGCAAATGAGCTATTGATTATGCACCTCTGTCCATCTATGTAAATGGAGAAAACTGCAATAGATAGTTAAAATACAGGGTGTAAATAATGAGCACTATGGAGGGTATGAGAACATGCTGCTCTCATTGGTAAAGACCAGCTGCTGTGGCTCAAGCAGCTCTCATGAGGTGCCTCCCATCCAGTTTAAATGTAATTTACACTGTTGCTGCATTTGTGTGTCTTTTCATACCATTAAAAATGGCTGAGTGTGTGTGTGTGTGTGTTTCAGGTGTGCATATCCCTTAATGGATATGTGTTCCTGCAATTCTCAGGCATTTGTAAATGCTTTTCTGGGTCTATGCAACCTGTTTCCTGCAGATCTATTTTGCCTGTGCATGTGTTCATTTTCAAGCATTTCTATGCATGTGTGTGTGCTGCCTGTCATTCAATAATGCTCATATGAACATGTGTTGTATGGTCGCAGCTGGGAGCCGCTCACTTCACTAATGTGTGTGGGTCGCCCGTGTTCTGGGAGTTCTGTGTGTGGTGTGGTCGCAGACGGAAAGCAGCTCTCTTTTTTTTGCGCCCGCGTGTGTCTGAACGCGTCTGTGTGTGGTGTGGTCGAAGGCTGAAAAGAGCTTCGGTTCACATGGGAACAAATGACAGGATCTGGTTTAGTGAGCCTATCTGTAAAAAGATGAAAGAAACCAAACCAGTAATAGGGTTGAGGCCTTGCCAGACCTCCCACAGAGATGTCGCTGCAGCGTCAGATGGTCAGTTGATGGTCACCGGTTTTAACTCTGCATCTCGTCAACAGTTATGAGCCACCACAGCAATTTGAATGCAACACCACTGCTTTAAAATACGTGATAAAAGAACTCATTACAAACCAAATTTGGGACTGGTACAAAACAATACTGGGGGACTTGTGGAATAAACAAAAAACAACCAAATTACCCTCATTCACCGCTCTTACTGCCAAAATCATAAAATGACCAACAAACTCAGCAAATAGTATGTTGCTGACTGATTATTTTTGTGGTCAAGATAGGGTCTCGACAATAAAATGGAAAAACTGTGCCACGTATGAAGCTCATCACTTAGTGAGCACAGACACAATGTTTTTCTCTCTTTAGCACTTGTCCTCTCTCTCTCTCTCTCTCTCTCTCTCTCTCTCTCTCTTTCGCTCATATGCATACAACAAAGCCACCATGTCATCCAGCTTTAGTAACATCTGGAAAAAAAAATGATGAAATGCTACAAATCTAGAATTTATTGTCTCCAAACATCCCATTTTATCCTGGGCACATTTAACCACACCTTCAATCTATTGCACATATACATCACTGTCATTAAAAGGTCAGTTCACCCAAATCACCCCAGGTGCATCTAACCCAGCCTCGTCTCCTAAAAATGGACATAGGCGTCCGCTCTAACAGGCAAGCTACCGGGTCGCCCAGGTTACGTTTGTTTTTGACCATAGACTCTATGTAACTATTGGACGTAGTCACCATGGCGTCACCATTTTGACTGTCGCCATGTTGTTGTTTTTTCAACCAGAAGTGACACGAGACGATGGAGCTAAGTACAACTGAATGCTGAATAAGACATTTTAGGGGACCAAAATGTTACAATTAAGTTTCAAGAACTGAAAACACACTGTGAAAGGGTTAAAGTTCTCAGACAAAAACAGGGACAACTCCCAGACCAGACAATGTTGTGGTAGCAACCTGTCAATCACAAGGTAGCCACGCCCAAAAGCGTACCCTGCTTTAGTGTCTATTTGACTCTAAATGGGACCATAATTTACTAAATGATCATCATGCTGTCTTGAAGAAGACTTGAAACTAGCGATTGAGACCATAAACTCATGTTTACAATGTTTACTGAGGTAATAAATCAAGTGAGAAGTAGGCTCATTTTCTCATAGACTTCTATAAAATCTGACGTATTTTTGCAACCAGAGGAGTCGCCCCCTGCTGGCTATTAGAAAGAATGCAAGTTTAAGGCACTTCTGCATTGACTTCACTTTTCAGACCCGGAGTTGCCCACTGTGTTTGACGTATCACAAATACGTTTTGAATCATAGTCTGCGGAAGTTGTTTTGTTGCGTTTTGTTTTCAATTTTCAACATTAACCATGGGTTTAAAACTATGACCATAATCTGGTAGAAAATATGTTTCCCTCGATTCGTAAGTGAGAATGCAGTTTAGTTGTATGGGAACGCAATTTTGAGAATTCTGCTTCCGTTCTAATGAAATAAAGCTGAATGAAATATCCTGTTTTTCTAGAAACAATGCCACAGTTACTTTGGATTATTCACAGACCCAGATGTCAGCAGTTTCCAACAGTTTTGGAGCATTTACTCCAAAAAGATTAGCAGATGCTCCTTTCCTGACTCACCATTTCCCACCAACTTCCACAAAGGAATTTTAACATAGCAGATCATAAGATACAAGAGGCCAAAACCACTGTATCGATTGAGTAATGGGTTTGGCTGTAAACATAGACACACTCACAATCTAGTTAGGAATGTAACTGAATTGCACACAGATCTTTCAGATTATTGTGAGCAGTACTTGCACTTAAGTTGCAATATGGCCCTTTCTATCCTACAACCGCAATAGCTCCCAGCCTTCTTCATCCCTACATCACCATGGTCCATGAGTATCTGTCTTCATATTCTCAGTCACTCTGCATGCCTGTCATGTCTCACTTCTTACCCCCTCACAGTCACATTTTAGTGTCTTTGCTGGCGGGGCGCAGCCTTGAAATGAAAATCTGAAGGATTTCCACTCCATCAAAGAAAATAAAGTATTGCATTTTAATCCTAATTCAGTGATGAAATGCTGATGCACAACAGGGCGTCCTTCCTGCCAGCGCTGTTAGTAGAGGTGGGGATCACAGTCATTTCTGTCGTCTGCTACAGCGGCTGAACTCACAAGTGTTCTGCTCACGAGTTACGCGGTTTTCTTTGTGTTTTTAATCACCCCTCTGCATGTTTCTATTTCAGTTGGGTTGAAAGCTACAGTATGACTATAGGACACAGAAATATTAAAGATAACTGATGACCAAAACATATAAATACTTTTTAGCAGAGAGTTTATCCTGGTTATACTGGAGATTCGGGGGTGTAGCTGCAATTGATGACACCAAAAGTAATTTACTCTATATTGTTGTGGAAAATTGGGGTTTACTGTAATGAACCCAAGATAACAAGTTTACAATAACCCTGTCTCTTACAAACAGTGTGTATTTTTCTTTGTGTTCATAGTTATTTTCACCGAAAACACAATGTTTTTCCCTAAACTTAATTAAGCGCGTTTTTTTTGCCTAATCAAATCGGGTGCAGCTACGGACAACTTTGACCATGACTAGATTGATAAATATGGATTGGTTGCATATGAAGGGAGGGTCTTCCACTCCTCGCAGTTACATCAGACCAGCATATATATATTCACATTCTTGCACAGATGGTCTTGGAGCTGCTCTATTGGAGCAGTCGGGGGTTAAGTTTGTTGTTAAAGGGCACGCTCACGGTAAGTGCTCAGGGAGGAGAAATCATAAGTCTTTTCCTCCTTTGAACTGATTTTTTTCCCCTTGGTTTTCAGCTGGTAACCTTATGGTCGAGAGGTCTGCACACGCCTTGAGGCAGCTGCTTCGTTTCTTCAGTGCAGCGATTTGGACCATGTATGATCTCAATGACACATCACTAAAGCACCGGGGCAGCACTGGAACCGAGGGGGATTCAGCCCAAAGTCAGCAGTGTCAGAGTTAATCATCGTCACTCACCGAGGATGAACATCGTCCAAGATTGCTGGCTGCTATCTACCATCTAAATGCGAATGCTGCATTTATGAAGGGCTTTTTACAGTTTTTGACCTTGCGGTTATAAGAGACGAGAGGCTCAGAGAGGAGGCAAAACTAATGACAGTTTATTCCACAGCTCTTGAAACGGTAATTGTTCTGACAAGGAGAAGTGTGGAAGAGTGATGAGGAAGACAGGGCTGAGGCCGAGATGAAATGAAATATATGAGAGGGAATAAAGGTAAAATATAAAGTCACTCCACGTCTGATTAGGTGTGTACGTATATGCTGGAAAGTGGGAAGTAAACAGACTTTAAAGTAGATAGAGTGCAGTCTAACAATGAAAACATTGCACATATACAGTGCTGAAAAAGAAAGCAGTAAATTAATCATATCTGTTCAAGTATGAAGTGTTCCAAGAATACTCTTAAATTTGCCAGAAATGCAATGATTTAGAAAAGTCAAACATGATGTGAAAAATGAGGCTAAAGTTAGGATCGTGGGATGGAAATTGAATTATCATGCGCTTTATTCCACAGGTCAAATAGACTATTTCATTTTGGATGAAATTCTATTGCTTGTGATATTAAAAATATATTTGAGAGATTTAGACGAAACAGGATTAGGAAGCAGAAAGTGGTCTCCTGCAGGAATGCAAGAGAGTGTGTTAGCGCAATGCTCAGATGAGAGGTGAAATAGGTTACACTATTGTTTTCAACTCTATTTTTGGAGAAGGAACATAATAATGTAACAGGACACCAGACCTAGAGATCAGATCAGAAAGGAAGGCTGTGTTTGAATCTGTTCACCACTGACAGCAGTGTTTAAGGACTTTCTTGGGGCCAATTCGGAGGAATGTTCAGTTAACCAACATGGTCTCACAGGAAGGCGTATTAATACCTAGACATTACACAGACATTCTGCATGCCATGAGTACTCATTTTAGCCTGTTCGCGTATCATTTGTACACCGCTTTTCGCGAGAAAACCACTAACTTATGTTCAGGCAAGAAAAATAGTTAGGGTAAGGGAAAACTTCATGGTTGGGCTTAACATAAGTACGTAAACTACTAGTATTAACGTACTATATGTACAGAAACAACGTAACCCAACTATGGAAAACACGTCACTAACGTGACTTACAATACAAAACACCAGTCAACAATGGTCTTGAAGATGGGTCTCCTGGTTGTCCAGTGTTTGTTGGACCCACCCACCTCCCCACCATAAGTGGTCTTTCTCACTTTTTATACAAATGACACGCAGAAATCAAGAAAGACGTACTCACTGCAAGTTTGTGGCATTTATATGCCTTTTCTGTCAACGGGCTGAGTTAACAGACAATGCTGGCATCAATTTGGTTTAGCTTTTGTTAGCGTCACAGCACTCACATCATTACTATCTATTTGTGTGACATTGTGATAAATGAATTGCAAAGAACCCGACAGAAGGTTTGGGATAAATGGATATCTTTTCAAAGTTTTAGAAAACAGTGTTGTTCATGTTTTGAATTGAACTCCACACTTCACAACATATTATTCAAAGATACATTAATCAAGTTGCACCAACTGTGTTCCAGTGTTGGTTTTACAACGTAATTTAGGCCAATTGACACATAGAGGCTCCTCCGATGAAAGGGAAATCATTTCACACCATGAATAATTTAGCCGTAATGGACATAGTGTGATTAATAATTTCTTCATGTATCCACAGTCAAAGTCTGTTAGATCATTTTTTCCAGACGGTTTACTCCCTCGCTGAATCTGCCTTTTGTTTATGCATTTGTGTCAATGCGTGTGTGTTGTTTCCGTCCTCCAGGGTGAGCAGTTTGTTAATAAGATGGAAATGTTTTAATACTTGTACAATGATTAAAATAACTTTTTTAACTGGTTGTAATGAACAGATTAACAGGTTCACTCTTGAGTCTTCTTGCTCTTTCTGTTACTTCTTCACCTTCCTTTTTTATCTGTTTCTCCATCTCTCAAGTTCCCCTTCTCCTAATAGTCAAGTTTTGTGTCTTTTAACAACCCGATCTCATGGGAAGGTGTATAAATAGCACAACATTTCCACGTGTCATGATAATGCATTTTAGGCTTTTCGCGTGTCATTTAACGCCACGTCGTTACCGTGAAACGGACGCGGTTATGTTTAGGCAACAAAACTATGGTAATGGCAGCAGTTTGGTTTAGGCAACAAAATCACTTAGTTAAGGTTTAGGAAAAACATCGTGGTTGGGCTTAAAATAAGTACGTAAACTAAGTAATATAAGTACGGAAAACATGTCCCAAACATCACAAACGTAAGTTCAAAACACTTTGTGACACGAACACGGGTCTCCTGGTTGAAAGTCCTGTGTTTGTTGGACCCATCCACCTGCCCTTCCGCCCACTATTAGCAGTCTCTCTCACTTTTTATTCTACGTCACTAGCTCTGAGCTCTGATGCATTTCCATTGCAATCAGTACCGACTGCATGGCGTACACATGATATGCCAAAAGCAACAAGGGCATTGTTATTGCACACAAAATTACTTACTAAATACCGTATCATTCATACACCATGTGGTGAGACCGGCTGCTTTTAACCATGGCTATAATTTTCCCCTAACCTTAACCCGTTAGTTTTAGTTCCCTAATCATAACCAAACTTTAACCATAGCGTTGGTCAATGAGAAAATGCCCATATGAATATTTGTTTTGTAACAATTATAGCTGGAAGTCAGTGACAAACAACCTATTTTCTTGTTTAGCTTTATGTTTCTTTTTATTCTTTTGTTTTTGTTTGTTTGTTTTCATGGGGCAGTGTAATTACAAATTTTGATAAGTGTTTTATAAATTTTAGTTTTACTAAAGTTCCTTTTCCTTCGTCCCAGCTCTTAAGAACGCTGTCCAGAGTGCTGATCCTGGTGCTGTTTCAGCAATTCACTGTCATTCGGACCAGTAAGTTTGACTCCCAGCACTGTTGGGGACTAATGGCCAATAATTAGCCTGACTCATTGGTCTGATAATTTACATTTAGTCTCATGGTCAATTTAACCCTCATGTTATGAGTCACATTGACCTGCCTGACACACAAACAGGCAAATAATCAGTAAAACGGTATCATGGTTTGTTAAAGACTACACCTGAGGTCATGACCCTAGAGGAAAAATCATTTCAGGGAGGAAAATAGAGGCCAACCAGCATTTTAGACAACAAAAGTAGAAATGGGTCAACATAATAGGAGGGTTAAGTGAGTTTATGGTTACCATTTTTTTTTCTTTTACTGCAAATATCTGCTAATCTATATAACTCAAGACATAGTTATGCCTGTTGTGTGTTTCCAACAACATTACACTACTGTTCTACTTACTGTACTCTTCATGATCTATTTCCCTTGTCCTCCTTCTCTTTCTGTTCCCATTTCCTTTCCTCTCTTCCCTTGTCTCACCGTCCGCCTGAACCATACTTTATTATTAATTAGAAACCAACAAACCTCTGCCAACTGTGCCATTATTTCCTATATTCTGACTGCAGAATGAGACAGGGTGACTGAGAGAAGCAAGCAGTTCCTGTAAGTGCGCATAATTCTCCAAATCTGAAAAAAAAAAAAAATGTCGGCTGAGGCTTGGACCAAGAAATTAATTTGACAAATGGTGGCAGGCCTTTGCTCTGTTCTGTCACACACTTGGCAGCAGGAACGCTTGGCAGCTGACGTGCATCCTTACCCACATATATGGACATGAAGGTGTGTATATAGACTTCTGTGTCACATTTTGTATTTATGATGAGAAAACAGGTACATTTTCAATGTATACTCATACAACGGTTCGTATGATATCTTACGAAAAAGTTCCTCATTTTTCATGCATTCTCCTACGAATGTCCAGCATCACGTGTCAATTTCCGCTCATTACATGCATACAGTCTTTTCAATATAAACTTCAGTCTTCACAGGAAACAACTTAGTTAGGCTTAAGCAACAACACCACTAAGGTTGGGTTTAGGAAAATATTGTTGTTTGGGTAAACATAACTACGGAATTTATGTGACAAATAAATCAACGTTGACTTTTTGACTATTTTCAAACCGGGTACGAACAGCGGTCTCCTGGGTGAAAGTCGGGTGTTTTTGGACCCACCCAACCACGCTGACCTCGTTCCTATTAATTTATTTTGTGGGATGGGTAGGTGTGACTATGAGCAGTGTATTAGAACAGCCTGCAATTTTACCATTTAAACCAGATTACAGTACAGCTGGACAGCCTCTTTATCGGGTTTTCTAATGGTCAAGTCCCTCATTAGTCCCAAGCACGTTACTGAATTGCTAATAGTTTTTGAACAGCTGCTAATTGTGAGGTACAGAGATTTACAGATACAGGGAAGGAGAGGAGAATATACAGCTTTTAGACAAATAGATAAACACTATGTGTGTGACAAAGGATGTATGGACCACGTACTGTACAAATAGGGGACCTAAAATAAAGTGTGTTCACCTTCCATAAAGAAATGCAAAGTGTGAGGGGGTACGAGGGATTTTGGGTGAGTGACCCCCCAGAATGTCACGCATCAGAATGAATCCCATGTTGCCTGGCATATCAGTCTTTGTGTTTGGAAATACCACATTATCATGAGCAGAATGGCAGCAAAGCAAGAAAAAACAAAAAAAGTGCTTTCAAGACTCTCTTGCAGCAGCTGAAAGAAAGTGGTGCTGTGTTTAGCCAAATAACTAATACTTTGCAATGCATCGCACAATGCAGGTAGATTGTATTGGAATTCATTAATTAGTTTTATCTTTTTATTTTTCAATTGTATCTCCTTCAACCCTGTAGTTATGATAATTTCCCAATTTTCTCTCATTCCCCTTTATTAATCGTTGGAGATAGCCATATTTCACTGCAGTTAATAACACACACATACATGCACTTTCAATTAATATAGAGTAAAATTTCGGTTGGATAATTTTAGAAGCACCAGTTAATTTTGTTTAAATCATTGAGGTTAACTAATAATTGACATTATAGGGCCATACAGAAAAGATTCAAATGATTAAATTCCATTTAAAGAATTCCAGGTCACTTTACTTATTATGATGGAGAAGATAAGCATGTAATTTATCTTACTGATGAATAAGAAAGTCACTGTCACTCTTTTTGTTCCAATATATACATATTAGGGCTGTCAATCGATTGAAATATTTCATCTTGATTAATCGCAAATTAATTTTTTAATCTGTTCAAAATGTCCCTTAAAGGGAGATTTGTCAAGTATTTAATACTTTTATCAACATGGGAGTGGGCAAATATGTGTACTTTATGTACATGTATGTATATATTTATTATTGGAAATCAATTAACAGCACAAAACAATGACAAATATTGTCCAGATACCCTCACAGGTACTGCATTTAGCATAAAAAAATATGCTCAAATCATAACATGGCAAAACTGCAGCCCAACAGGCAACAACAGCTGTCAGTTCGTCAGTTTGCTGACCTGACTATGACTTGCCCCAAAACTGCATGTGATTGTCATAAAGTGGGCATGTCTGTAAAGGGGAGACTCGTGGGTACCCATAGAACCCATTTTCATCCACATATTGAGGTCAGAGGTCAAGGGACTCCTTTGAAAATGGCCATGACAGTTTTTCCTCACCAAAATTTAGCGTAAGTTTGGAGCGTTATTTAACCTCCTTCCCGATATGCTAGTATGACATGGTTGGTACAAATGGATTTCTTAGGTTTTATAGTTTCACATGATGCCAGAATCCTCACAAAACTGAGCCTGTTACAACCTAAAACTTGCAAGTTGCGTTAATGCGTTAAAGAAATTAGTGGCGTTAAAACAAATTTGTGTTAAAGTGTCACGTTAAGTTTGACAGCCCTAATACATATCCCAAAAATGGGGGTAGAAAGTAACATTACATCACTACATCATTGTAGTCAATTGAAGCCTTCCATTCAACAGAAATCTCAAAACCAGTACCACATGATCTTAGTAGCTCCTTAGCTTGTGTAACAATTCCATTAATTACCTGCCAGTATGTCGACCTGTGTCCATATGGCTCTCGTATTTTCTGATCAATGAAAAACAAGCAGCAGAAACTGATTTTGGCCACGGCATTCAATTAATTTATTTATGTGATTATGAAGAAGACTCGCCAGAAAGACAAAAGCCAACCCAGGAAGAATGGAAACAGGTGGACCACAACAGGAGATGGACTTTGGCAGGTGAGACGGCCCTGGCTGAAGCTTTCACAGACGTGGTTGTGGAAATGACCACACGCACACATCCAAGATCAGATGGTCATGTATAGAGGAACAGAAAAGAAGTCTTCATGGGTTTATATGTTACATAAATTGTTTTCATTACTGATATGCAGAGAGGAGAGAGTTAAAAGCAAGACAGATCATATGATTGAGAAGTGGAGTGTTTATTGTAATTCATGTATATTTAACCAGGGGTAAAAGACTTTTCAAGAGTGTCCGAGACAAGCAGCTGCATAAATAACACGTTTGCAGACATAAAAACAAACATATAACAATTTAAAATGGAAACAAGAGGAGAGAAGAGTGTGAATGGAAGGATGGAAAAGTGAGACTTGGAGATGCCACAGTTGGGAGAATGCACGCTGTGATGCTGTATTGGTGCCAAGCGCACACTCAGATACGTATTCACACATATGTTCTGCGACGCAGTCCTTTTTTTATTTGAATCTTGTGCATTCATATTATTTTGAAGTGCATACAGTCAGCAATGACAGTTGAGAGCAGGAGGACAAAGGGGATGTGACAAGCAATGCATTTGCATTACAAGATTTGAGTTAACATAAAGTGTCATTCCAGCATGCATTTCTCTTACAGTCTGCACTATAAAAAAAAAAAAAAAAAGCTGAGCCACCCAACTTTAAAGTCTCAGCACTCCATATAGTTTAAACCTTATTTTGTAATTCTGGCAAAATCCTGTGTTTCCTTTCAGCAAATAGCTGCGTAACACGCTGAACTTCAGGATGAAAAGTGAGGTTGACTTTTAAAAAGCAGGAAGAACATGTGGCAGCAGGATAAAAAAAAAAAAAAACATGAATTATTTCTCATGAAAATACATTTGATTTTCAGCTTCTGAGTGGGTATGGCTGTAGGAAGGCACTTTGTGTCTTATCGTGTGTCTTCAGTCATTAGGCGCAGCCAGGATGCAATTCACTATTTGAGGACTTGCAGTTCACAGAGTATACAAAGCCGCAAGGTCCAACCACTGAATAAAATCTCCCCTTTTTGTTGAACTTGTTGTGAGAGCTGGAAATATTCATGGATATGTCACAATGGGGATGTTGAAAACCTGACTGTGCTGAGATTGTGAATGTGGCTGCGCATGTTAAACTAGTCCAACAGACTAAAAAAGATAACTGCAATACAACATGTCAAGCTCTGTGACTAATGTATTTTTCAGGATATATGTATGCAGAACATAATGCAGCTTGGTAATTTATAAACCTGTTCTTGATTATTTAAGTTTATGACCACTGTGTGCTTTGGATCCTAAACATCCAATTAGTATCAAATGAGTTCTTTTGATACAGTAGTTGAAGACAAACCACTGTTGCATCATATAATTTGTCATCATATAGTTTGTTTTTCTGATGAACAAATGCATCAATGGAAAACAAATACACCAAACTGTGATTAGTAACTAACACATTTACATGCCTTAGCATTATCCCAAGCCATCCTCATCCAAAAAAACATCAATATAAGTCATCTGTGCAAGCAGCTTATTGCAACCCATATTATATCATAATTTATTATTACACGGCTTTGTTGAATACTCGATTCTGATTGGTCAATCACGGCGTTCTACGGTCTGTTATTTCTTTATAGCAGTATGACAGACCGTTACATTGGGCGCAGTTCTGATGTCCAACTCTGGAGGACCATTTTTGTATCAAATTATTGATTTCTTAAGTAAGTAGCCTAGCCGTGTAATAAGCGGGATAATGTACAGCGGGCCGGTCATTATTGTGAAATAAACCACTTCAGGGTGATGCGGCACCCCCGACGACCCGACCCCGACGCAAAGCTGTACATTATCCCTTACACGTTGACCCCCACGTTTGAAACTACGACCGTTTTACAACGTTAAATAGAACTGTCACGTTATTAAAACTGCCACTGTGCGACTGTTTCACAATGTTAAACGGAACGACCATATATGTTGTTTTGGGAGTCATTGGCAAACAACCTATTCTGTCGTTTAGATATGAGGACGTGTTGCAATATCTATGCATCTCTAGAAATGATATTTATATACAACTAACGTGCAACAGCTAAAGGTTTTGTAAGAAACTAAGAAACATAATGCTGCCTAGATTACCTTTTCTAATAACATAATAATGCTGAATACAGAAAAAAAAGTGCAGTGACTTGAAGCACGAGACGCAACAAATTTACTTAATTAACATTTACACCGAAACCACGATCTGTCACCAACCTTGAGTAAAATACTTTTGTTGCCTAAACCTAACTACACACAGGATGTGAATGCCTGGCTCCTCTGTCACTTTACTTTCCACATCAGCCTTTGAGTCTTTATACAAAATCTGACATTTGATCTCAGCTTTTCAAGAAACTTACTCCACTGACACCTGCTTCACCACCTTTTTTATTTGACAGATGGTGATAAAAAGGAAGCAGACGATAAAGGTTTTCTTTTCCTTTTTTTGTGGGGTGTTTTTTTTTTGTAATTTACAGAAAGTGTTTGGCACAGTACTATATAATATCCATCCATCCATTATCTGTAACCGCTTATCCTTATCGGGGTCGCCGGGGGGCTGGAGCCGATCCCAGCTGACATAGGGCGAAAGCGGGGGTAATATAATATAAATATATATAACATAAGCTAAAAGCAACTGGCTTTTCCAAAGCTGTGGCCGAGATGGATGAGTTCATATTTAAAGGACAGGACACAAGTTATGAATTTTGTGAGTGTCTGTCTCAGCTAAAATATATAAAATATGAGGTCCCACTATCGAGAAGGTACTGGGTCACTTCTTTGTGTCTTACAGTGCAGTCAGAAATTAGTAGGACAGCAACACATTTGTCATTGTTTTGGCTCCAACACACAGGATTTGAAATGAAACCGTAACTGAGGTTAAACGGTTGACTTTAGTGCTGACTTCAGCTTTTCCAATTGTAGGGTAATGCAACAAGACAATGCTTCTAAACACACACGGACAAAGCAACAAAAAACATTGATTTTTATGGCCATATGGAAAAAATTGTATTACTTACTAAGTCACAGCTGAAAACCAGACTGAAGGCAAAATAAGGAGGCTGGGGTTCATATCCCCTGTGAAACCAACAATGTGCTGTTTTCTTTGTGTCCACAACTTTCACTTTTCAAATATAGTTATTTTAAGCTTAAACACAATGTTTTCCTAAACCTAACCATGTGGTTTTATCACCTTAACCTAAAGAAGTTGTAGTTTAGTTGCCTAAACCTAAACATACTGTTTTGTTTGTGTTCAAAACAGAAACATTTCATTCAGTTTAAGGCATGGTCACACATGCATGAAATTAACATTCACCTCCTCTTCACTTCAATTCTGTGTGAGTGAAGGGCAAAATAACATTTGCTTCCGTTGCCATAGCAAATTTGAAACTTTGAATTCATGTGGACGTCAAGTTTGGTGAACTTTCAGGTGAATATCGCCTCGCCAGGCCTCTATTCGCACATGTATGACCGTGCCTTTTCAACTCGTTAAAACGCGTTGTTTTTAAGTTTGGCTTTCACTTTTACAACAAAGTAGGTGCAGTTTGGCCCATCTGATGCATTACAATGGTGGTGATAAGGATTGCTAACGGCCATTTAATCGGCTGATAAGATTCAAAATAGGTGATAACTTCCACGAAGGATTTATTGCTGGGATGTTGTACTGAATTAGACTGCATTAGCTTTAGCCACAGTAGGTGGGCCCAATAAACTGGCAATTGAGTGTAATTTGCCTTTTTACTGTTTCCAGATTTGATCATGGTTTCATGCTGTTAGACCCCGTCTGACACTTCCCCAAGCTCTTTAAAACAACACATTTTGAGAATGATAACAGTCAACTGATAATGCAAAACAGCATGTGTTGGCATTTTTGGATGCAAGTAATCTGATAATGAGTCTGATAGGATGCCTACAGGGACTGCAGGCCTGTTATCCGTGAGAGGATGAAGGAGGACATTGTCCAGCGTCACTTAATTTTGGGTACTTTTGTGAGCAGATGGTTGCATATTTCAGAGCAAGATAACTGTAAGATCTATTTGTTTTGGTCATACTTGGGACCAGATGACCACACAGCCCCTTTTTTTCTACCATGTGTTACTACATATATGGAAATATCTTAAAACAAACTTTAAATCTCTTCCAAATTTAAAAGAATAAACCTTTTGAAAAGTTACTTTTTGGCTTGTGGCAGTAAAGTCTGTTTAAACTCAAACCTCCAGAGGGTCATTTCAATACCTCTTTTGCTCATGAGGATGAAAATGCCTTCCTTTCTTTCCATTTATGGAAGACTCAAATTTGTGTCCACAACAGTATATGTGACTTCTCACCAGGTAAAGAGAACAAAACCGAAACTTCAAGCTGCAGGCCTCATTTTGCTCTGGGGCAGTGTGCCTTTGAAACTAGCTGCCTGTTCATGAACTCTTCATCATCATGCATTACACAATAGCTTTTTAGCCCTTGCATAATGGCATCTGTGCCATGACAAATATGACAATATACCCAAAAAGAGCTTGTCCCTAGAATGACATTGCAAATTTAATGCTTGCCTCAGACAATTATGTGTTGCTGTATATGTATTAAGTATAGTGCATTTTCTGTGACATTCTGTCTATTTCAGTGTTTTGATCCTTTCTACCTTTATTGACGCGAGGTTACACATTTTCCCTTTGTCACCACAGCTGGCATTTCATGCGGATTTTTGTGAGATTAGGAGTTGAATTTGAGCTACTGTTGATTAAATTGCCCTTTTCAGCTGGTTGATGCAGTCACGATGATTTTTGAATGTCATTCCTCTCCCTCTCTGTCTCTCTCACCAGGTTCAGGTGTTGTCATTAGAAATGTCTGACTTCAACATCTCTAAAGCCAGCTCATCTATGAATCCAAACAATAACCTTTTCAGCCTACCTCTGTTTGACTGAAATTTCTCCTGGGGTACTTTTTTTTTTTTTTTTGCGCTCACTGGCTGGATGTGTATCTGTTGCCAATTAGCAGCTAGTCCTGCTGAAGTGTTGTGTTGGGCACCATTTGACTTTTGATTTCTATCATTTCAAAAGGTATGAGGCTCTTGAGAAAGCCGTTTTCCTGACCTGAGTGTACGCATTTAAGTGCCAGGTTGAAATTATTAATTAACTAACCTTTAAATGGTGTACAATCCTACCTCCTGAAATACTAATTAAAAACAACAGCTTATTAAGAATCAACATGAATCAAATTAGTTAAGAAAACTCCACTATAGACGGTAACATTAGACTTAGACAATCATAACTAAAAAGAACATGAATAACCTTTAGTTTGGGGTTGAGTGTGTGTATGTGTTCTAGTTATTGTATCTTTGTGAGGACTATAGTTTTAGACTTTGAGAATGAGGACCGTTTTGGATTGCCCGGCCCTCAGGTTGTCAAAGGGCTGTTTTAGCACTAAGGATAGAATACGTTTAGGGTATGGGCTGGGGTTAGGAATGTAGCGAATATTGTTATGTTTTTTATCAATGATGGTCCTCACAAGCATAGAAAAAAAAATGTGTGAGCGTGTGCAGGTGACGATGTACTGAAACAACATCATAAAACTGATATGACAAATGTGTTTGCTTCTGCTCTCCTGTTCTTAGTCAAAGAAATACAACAGACTGTCTATGTGCAATGCGGAGTTAACAGACTCACTACTACTATATTTCAGTCTGCATTGTATATTTTACTATAGTATTTTATTTGAACATTATTCTTGCTTGTAATTGGAGAAAAAGAAATGAACGAAACAATGCAAGGATGAGTAAAAGGAAGATGATGATTTGCTCATTTTAACAAGCAGAATATTGTGATTACCATCCCTGAAAGTCTACACTTGACCCAGGCGATTATACCATCGCAGTTAAATGTGCCACCCTGAGTACATAGAGTGCATTCATATCATTGAGCTGCAGGGTAATCTCCACATACATCTCTATAACCCCTCTATATTCACAACTCACAAACAAACCCAAAAGAAAGCCAAGGGTTCAGACAGACTGACGGTATCAACAGTGTCTGACTGGCAAAGATATGCACGTAGGCTTAATTAAGGGCTAAAACATAACTATTTTTCATGGCAATGGTTCAATTTTTCATGTGAGCTAGCACAAAATGAGGTAAATTACATCAGCAAGGACAGCTCATTAGTCTCAGTGAATGATGAGAGCACTGCTTAGGGCTACAGCTAAAAAAAAAAAAGGCTTCTGCTAAGTGATGTACATCATGAAACCGAGTGAAAATAGCCCCTTCTTAAGCCACATGGTAGCTGGTGACATAGCTTAACAACCGGTACATTTCACGGTGATTACATATCCTCACCAACATACAAATGTTTTGCAGGGCTCATTCATATTTCATTGTCACAAGTTAATTTGCAGCTCATGTTATTCATGTAGCTTCTGTCTGATTTTGGCGCATTTTCTTTGACAAGCTGTAGATTTGTCATATCTTAAGGGTCAAATATTGTTGAAAGTGAGCTGTACTTTTTTAATTATAAAGCAGGTCTAGGTGCTATATAAATACTGTGAAAGTGTCAAAATGCCCAGTCCACGGAGAATTGCACACAGCTTGTATTTAGAAACTGGGCCTTTCAAACAGGACTTCTGTAAGGTTGTGATGTCACAACTATACAGTCACTGGTAAAAGTGCCGCTAAACTCCGTGTAATTAACATGACCAGTGATTCCCCGGCTGTAGTGATGCTGTGAAGACGACAACAGCGCAGATGCGGAAAAAAAGCTGACCAATCAGAAGAGACTGGGCTTTTTTGGGAGGGGGGCTTAAAGAGACAGGCGCTAAAATTGAGTGTTTCAGACAGAGGGTGAATACAGGTATATTCAGACAGACAGTATGAGAAAAATAATGTATTTTTTGAATATTAAAGGATGTAAACATGTTTGAGTAGAAATCCAAAATAAATGTATGAACCTGAAATGTGCATACATTAATATGTATCCTTTAATGAAACTCAACATTATGCTAATAGACTATAATTTCTTGTTGTGCTTAAAGGTACAGCTCTTACTGATAAAGTTGAAGGGAAAACCTACATTGTATATCATCAAAAGAGTTGATTTTCTACATTTCCAATTGCCTTAATAGCTTTAATCACATCCATCTACTGTGTGCCTAAAATTGTAGGCATCTGTGGATGACTAACCATGAAAGTTTGGCACTGACTGTCTGTCTTGATGCCATTTTAACAGAATGCATAGCTGTCAAGCATGTTGGCTGTTGCTAGAACTGAATATGTGATGGTGGTTATTAAACGGTACATACTAATGACATGGCTTCTCGGTTGATTATTTTTGCCTTTTGTTTCCAGCGATGGGATAGATGGGGGGAAGTAAAAAAAAGAATGCAATGGTCTACTGTCACTGTCAAGAAAGAAAAGGGAGAAGAATAAATGTTAAACTAAAGACTGCAATCAACCCAAAGGGCACCCATCAATTAACAAATGAACACAGGTGAATGGGAACCAAATGTATTTAAATTTATTCACAAACTGTAATTGCATGTACCAGGACTTTGACATAGTGGCTGGCGCACACAATATTCACTCACAAAAGGGTGCTACAGAACATTAGGTGGTGTCAATCACTCAATTATGTGTGTGTGTGTGTGAGTGTACTGTGTATGTATGTCTTTTGTCGACACTGTCCCAGCCATTCTCATTTTGTCCCTTTCACCATAAATCTTTTTCATCTACCTGTCTAATCTATTTTTTTTTTGTTAAGAGATACAAATAATAAGGCATACACTACTGCAAATAAAGATAGAGGAAAACGGTGATTGAATGAAAGAAAGAGAATATGAAAGAGATAATGCAGAGAGAGAGGAGGGTGGTGAAAGTGATTTGAAGTGTCAATATTTGTGGAGGTGCAAGCTGTTGGAAAAGTGACATCAAGGAAATGAATGGGGGGGGGGGAAAGGACATAAGGAATGAGGACAGTTTAATTAGGAAGAGGAAGAAGAAGGACAATGATGTACGGAGGGAAAAAAGGGAAATGGAAGAGTGACGTAAAATGATGTACAGACAAGAGGAAGGAAGGTGACTGAGAGAGGACACTAAGCGAGAGACTAGAAAAGGAAAGGGCAAAATAGAACCAAGATTAAGAAGAAGTGTATAGAAGCTAGGAAGGACAAGAACAACTTCCAAACAGAATAACAAATGAGTAATATACGACAGTCTGCTAATAAGTACAGTAGCCGTATAGCTTTACCCGGTTGCAATCTCGTTGGTGTTAATTGGGCCGAGTCTATCACCTACACAGAAGGGCTTGGACGCAGCCATCGCCTGGACACATGGCCAGCAGCATGATGCAGAGAGCTGCCAAAAAGAGGGATTACCTTCACATTGATATGGGTAATCACAGAGGATTCTTTCATAATAACAGTACTGCAGCTAAGGAATTACTGCACAGGGAAATGTGCATTGTTTATATATAGAATAGAGAATAAGCAACATAGGCATAACGTTAAGATTTTTTCTGACACAAAAAATTAAGAGTTGCATCAAATGGTGAATTGAAAATTCAAAAGAAGAAAATAAAAACTGTAAAATAGACAGCTGCACCGTAAAGGGAGTTGAGGTTCAAGCAATAGTTTGACATTTTGGTGTCTCCGCTGGTCGCCTGGCATCCTCACAAGATTCAAGGAAATCACTGTGCCCATGGCTAAGAAATACTCCAACACATAAGCCCCCCCATAAGCTCAACTATTACAGTAGCCCAGAACGGACAAACAAAACACTTGTTTCTAGAGAGCCTTTAGCGTTTGTACTTTACCTGAAGGCCACCGTAGTTCTCCTACGCGCTTGGGAAACTGCGGTAACGTGAGCCGCAGATTGCAAAACCGTGGTACCGCCAGCCGCCAGCCGCCGTCCGACTTCCGTTGCTCCTAAAGTAGTGTTATTATGGTATGGATGGCCTCTGAGCGAGGTGAACGGCGTTACCACGGTTTTGCACTCAGCGGCTAACATTACCACAGTCTTGGAAAGGGAGGAGTGAGCGGAGGGGTACTCAGTTGGTTCCAATCTGCAACCACACCACTAGATGCGGCCAAATCCTACACACTGTCCCTTTAAGTGAAAAATCATGTTAGCAGGGTTGTCTGCAGCTTGTACACTTCCATGCAATTGTTTTGACCTCAATCAAGAACCGTAAAACAGTACTATTAAAAGGAGTTTTACTTACATATGTCGTCAAGGAAACATATTATACAATCAGATGAGATCAGGTTTTAAAACGACACTAATCAATATTCTGATACAGGAACCAATGACTATGTGTAATGTGAAAGGATCATTCGTAGTGACAAACCCACTTATAAATCGACTGCACACTACCTGTCCAGCACCAACTAGCTGGTGAACATACAGTAGTAGTGCATTTAGCTGTTAAAACAACCCTATTTCATGGGAAGGTGTCTAAATAGCACGACATTACAAGGACATTCCGTGCATTTTAGGCTATTTGCATGTCATCTTTACGCCACAAAACAAAACTATTTGAACGTCACACTTAGTTAGGTTTAGGAAAAACATCATGGTTGGAATCAAAATAAGTACGTAAACTGAGTAAAATATATCCAGAAACAACATAACTATGGAATCACTTACATAACTTACAAAAAAAAAAACATCAGTCTCCTGGTTTAAAGTTCTGTGTTTGTTGGACCTGTCCACCTCCCCTCACGCCCACAATTAGTTTCTCAGTTTTTATTCTACGTCGCTAGCTCTGAGCGTAGCATATTCACACGGATGCGTTTACATTGCAATCAGTACAGACTACAGTACATGGTGTTTAAATGACACTCCAAAAGCAAGAAAGGCGTTCTTATTGCACATTAAATACCTCGTGCATTATCGTGTCATTCATACCCTATTTCATGCTGGTTAAAAAGCCAGATTTTTGGAGATGATGTGGCGCAAAATAGAACTAAAACAAGAATGAATATTAGTTGGCTGGAATATCAGAAAGCTTGCATTAGATATGGCTAAACTAAAGATTTGTTTTGTATGTCATATAAAGACATCACTCTCATTTCATAAAGTTTTTTTGACCTGGTTAGGGGTCACAGAAATGTCCGTTCTCGCTCCATGCAGCTTCAATGTCAAACTCCCGCCTGTTTCTGGCTGCGTCTCTTCCACATAACCCTATATGTAGGTGTGGGTTATTTTCAGGACAGGAACAAATATTTTTGGAGTTGATGGGCTGTGGCATGGGCAAAATGCTAACTTTCAGGATTTGAGAAGGATCTGTACCAGTCAATACCTCCAAAGGTTAATGTGGTTGTTCTGGCTCTATGTGTCATTTACACCCATACTTTTCAATTTCTATGCTGTTTACTGAACAGTGAATGTTTTATATACCACCTGATCAAAAAGTGTGTTTTCTTTTAGCTTTATTCAACAAATCTAAAACACCAGCACACACTATAGCCTCAAACTTTATGCATATCCAACGTGTTTTAATTGTTAGCATAATAAAAGAGTTTCATAGAGTTCTTGCCTCTCACTACAGTGAAAATGAATTTAGGTTTTCATCTTATGGACTAACTATGCCAAAGATAAGAGTTTCTAGATTACAGAGAATGAATTTCAAATAAAGATCTTTATCTGAGTGAAATGCAGATGTAGCAATTAAATAACTTTTTTTTTTTTGTTCCGTCCAAGGCTCTGCTGGCAAAAGAATGGAGGTTTTCATGGTCGCTCTTATTTCTATGTTTAGATTCGGGTTTATGGAAGAAACATGAAGTGAATATCATGACACACACACACAGTGGGAGAGTTATGGAGAGGAGGTGGTTCATTTACAAACAGATGCTACTCCATAATGACTGCGGCGGTCCTTGGCGGTCACGTGTGGGTGTGTGTGTCCAGCCTGTGGTTAGGCTACATACTGGAGTCGCCTGTCAATGATTGCTAGGTTAAGAAAACCATGGACCACACAGGATCAGATGGTGTGTGTGTTTGTGCCAATGCTTTGCTGTGTATACAGCACATTTATGTGTGCGCGCACTATATTAAACAAATGTTATATGACAACTGCATCGATTTAAACACTCAAAATAAAAACTTCACATCCATTATCTGCACTGACTGCTGTTGACATGTTGGAAAAAAAAAAAAAACTAAAACTTGGCAAGCATTTTTCTCTACAAGACCTTTAAAAGAATCGGTGACACAGGCTGTTTTTTTCTCTGGCGTTTCAGCAGGTGTCAAGCAGACACTCTGTTATCAGCTCATTATTTCTGCTGAGCTTTGAAGAAAGAGAGGTAGACTGAATATGAGAGGGGAGAGCGAGAAAAGAGGCAATTTTGTTTTCGCAAGCTATTTTCCCAGCTAATGAATTCTGACCTTTTGAATGTTTACTTGTCCCTTTTTCCGAGATGAGCCAGGTTTTGAAACTGAAACAGTACCTTGTGTAAAGTTTTAAATAAGTTGTGTTTTTTGGGGTTCTTACTGAAAACGTATCATTAGCCAGAAGAGGGGTATTTTTCTGCATTTATGTCTCTTTTCAGTCTCCCGCTTTTATCTATCTCTTCTCAATCTATCCTCTTCATCTTTTCATTAGCTCTCTCAACTTTTTTTTTCTCTCTTTGTCTGAGCCTGGCTAACAGATGGGAGAAATTGTGATTTATCTATCTGGCAGTGGTTTAAAGGAAGAACTCTAAAACACACATGCTGCACATACTGTTACACAAACCAGACTTACATTTCTTTTAGCACTGGCTAATCACCTCACCCAGAGAAATAATTTCCTCTTAATGACCTTGGCTCGCTCGGTATCAGTAGCACTTCGCCTTAATTTACTGTTTTAATACTCACTTAATGCCCTTAGCTCACCTTGATGTTAACCTGCAATTATGTGTTTCTCTTTTTTTTTTCAGCAATGAAAACATTACATAAGAGCTGCAATTAACTGTATAACTATTTTTTTTTCTAGAAAGCTTTGGTCTATGTTTAGTGCAGGTTCAACCCTTAATGAGAGGAATGCTACTTTTAGCTTTTTCTAATGATGAGTTCTGCTCTCAGGTGAAAAAAAAATTAGACTAAAGCTGTGTTTCCACCAAACACGTTCGGTATAGTACCCTTATTAACCCATATAACCCGTACCGTACATGTACCTACACCCTAGATCTGTTTTGCATTTCCATCGTACTCTTATATGTAGGCAGGGTTGTTACCGGATGGTGATAGCCACGTCCACCAAGCAATCAGCGTGACATCATATCTAACGCAACACAGTCAACAAACACATAAGCAAAATGGAGTACATTGAATGTTTTGTGTTCTTTCCTCTCGGTATGATGGCTGTTTATTACAACAAAGAGACAGAGGCGGGGATGTACGAGAAGGTCTGATGCGCTACTTGAACAGTGAATACTTTTTGTTACCTTTGTAATGCCTTGCAATTTTTCTGAACACAAATACATCGTTTTTTTTGTTTACACTGACTGTCTCTTCATATAAGAACGTTTTATAGATTGAAACTCACAGTATAACAAAAAGTACTTTATTTAAAACAAAAACAGCAAATTGTACTATACATACAGTATGACAATCGTATAGAATATGATGCATTGCTGTAGAATAAACTACCCAATAGTATATAAAAGAATTAATATTAGCACAACCTTAAACATCAACAGCAGGAAAATGCAACACACACATTAATGCAGCAGTAATATTAATCCAGAAACAAACAATGACTTACATACTTTTACTTAAGTACGATTTTGAATGCAGGACTTTTACTTGTAGGTCTAGTGGAGTATTTTTACATTGTGCAGCAGTCTGTGGCCATACCGTAGATGGCGTCCATCATGTCGAACCATCTCAATCTTTTCCTATTTACACCACTCCTCGATCGTCCTAGTCGCTCCTGAGCTTTTTACTTTTCGTCCTGCATTCTATGCGCTGAGAAACAAGCTGAAAAACCTTCCCGCTACAGCCTGCTCTCGCTGTATTTCCCCTTCACTGATGATGCAGAGGAACGTCTGCGCCTCGTTGATTGTCCACGGATCGGTGTTGCGTGCCGACATTTCAGAACAAAAAAGAGCCACCTGAACAGGCTGGAGTGTAGTCACCATAGCAATTGATGGGATATTTAAAAGGGCAAGAGACAACTGGACAGAAAGGAGTGGTTCTAAATTAGTACCATCCACAGCTTTTGCTAAAAAATAACCGTCCTAATGTGTAACAACCTGAACTGAACTGGCCTACTTGGTGGAAATGTGCCATAAGAAGGCAGCTGATGTACTGTTAAGCTCAATAGATGGAAGTGGTCCAATCTTAATGAAATTAATGTCTTCTGAATACGAGAATATGAATGAGGAGGTGGACACTGTTCTGGATCTTTTAACCTCACTGCCACACGGATTGACAGCCCACAAAGCTTTTAAACTGCCCACTCAAGTAAACACAGCATCCATACCAACCAAATGCACATGGATATACTTACTTACATAAGCTGGGTTGGCATAAAACCCAACAACAAACTGAATTTAAAGTCAGATGTAGGTGTTAGATGCTGTTCCGATGTCTTGAAAACCTGCAGATTCAAGGCTTAGCTTCTGGGTCTCTTGGTAGTCTGTTTGAACCTCTTCAGCACTGGCTTGTGTGCAATCGATGCCTGTATCAAATGACTTTTATCAGTGTTATTCACTCGTAAACATCTGTTTGTGTGTGATGTTTCTAGCAATGTTTCTTATACAAGTTAGTAAAAAAAATGTTTTAATTGAATTTTAAGCGTGTCTGTTAATATTTGCCCAGGGACTACAGATGAAAATTACACTTCTTGGCTAACTCTGGCTCATTCACAGTTTTACTGTTGATCAATGGGTATATTCCCTGACAAATAATTAACAGAAAAAGACTCACAGAGGCTTGGCAGTTATAAGCATGGATACAAAGAGGGTTGGAATTGGGGGCATTATTTTCTCATTGGTGATACATGCTTTCCAGCGTTTGACTTGTGCTTCAGTGTAATTTCCATTGACTGATGACTTAAGCAAAGCTGACATGTCCTAAAGTGGGCACGTGTTTTTGGACCACATGCAACACTTCAACGGGGGAGCTGTCATGGCCTGCAAGCAGGCCGGAGTAGCTTCTCTGGCATCCTTGGCGGGCCCGAGCCCTCGCGGACATACAGCAGGTGCAGGGGGTTGATGGTACATGTGTCCTGCTGAGATTGTGAAGAGCATCTGAATGGGCCCTGCTCCTCCCTGGGGTGAATTTGAGCTTGCAGGTTATTCTGACTGAGGCGTTCCCCTCGACTTTACAGATGGAGGGGCTTGTGTCCTGTGCCAAAGTGCCAGAACATGTTCAGAGCCTTGCGGTCCACAAGGAGAAGGATGATGCACCAGCTCTAAAGGTAGTACTGCCATGCAGCACATGGCCTCCTTCACCAAGCAGTGTTACGTAAGGTAATCACAATAGGTATTTAAAAGATTACCATGTGTTTATTTTTTACTAGCATTGGGCCTTATGCAGCAACATTCTTTAAAATTTCTCTTGTATTTTCTCTTAATTTTCCTATAAGAGAAAATATAAGTAAAGTCAACTCCAGATGCACCAAACGTTCTTACCCAGGTGTGCTGAATGATGAATCCCACTTGATCATAAATTGGAGGCATGTGGCCGATAGTTCATTATTAGTATATGTATCGACCCCTAAACCCTATATAAGGGCAGGTATTTGCATAGGTAACGCCCCCAAACACTATATAAGGCCTGGTGTTGCGCCATGTGCAAATACTCCAAAAAATACTGTAATAGAAGTAGAACTTGAAAGTGAAACAAAGTAAACGTGATTTTCTAGAGCATCAGTAAAGACGTAACAGAAAAATCTAAAAGCATCTAAGAGCAGTATGTAAGCCAATCAATATCATCCAAGGGTTTTTATAGTCTTAATAGGGATCAATGGACCAATAGTATTTATTTAGCCCACAAATTGAATAATCCAATCATTGCAATTACTCTAAAACATACAACAATCTGCGAAAACAATGTGTTTTTCTTATATTGGTAAGAGTGCTCTCGACCACTCGTAAAAGAAGAAAACATTGGTGAATACCAGAAATCAATGAGTTCTAACAAAATAAGAACAAATGGTGAATATGAACAAAAATAAGAGGACATTTTGTTCATATATCGCATCCTGCATGAGGCCCAATGTTTTATTCTGCTGCTAACTTTCTTTGACAGTCATGTTTCACCTGCTCACGTACCAGGAATGGACCTGAAACCCACAATGACTCCATGTACGCAGTGTACGACACACTCGCTGAGCCGTAAAAATCATCAGGCAGCTAATAAATGAGCACTTGATGGCTAATTAGCACTAGCTCAGACTAGCAGTGGCTGACAAAGGAAAGGCAATGGACATCACTCATTAAGCATAACTAGGGAGAATGTCATCCAAATCAAACTGGCAAACATATTCTGCACTAAAAGGCTTGGACGGCTTTTGAATCTGATCTGCTCACGTGCACATTAGTCAGTTAATCTGCTGAAATTACACAGCATGCATATTAATACCTGTGTTTTGGGCATGGTTTGCAAGAGAATCCAAGAAATATTGGTAACGATGGTACAAGATGCATCTCTCCGATGCGATAAAACTGTGTCTGCAAGGATTACATGGGAAAGTGCTGAAGACCAATATTTCCCACAATATTTGCGCATGCTGTGCAGCTTCGGTTCACCATAAAATATGCCGTGGTGTGAAACTGGCACTACCAGATCATGCTGAGGACAACTTAGTCTCACTTCGCCAACTCAAAGCCCCACCATCTGCCATGTTCTGTCACATTAATATTAGAGCCCATTAACGTTTGTTCCTTTTGTTCTGTCCTATGAGTGTTTGCTTTCTTTCCCCATTCACCACAAGGCTGTGGTTTATCCTCAAACATATATATTTCAGACCATCAATTCATCTTTCTTCTTCTAAATCCATTGTGATCTCAAAGCTCAGTTTGTTGACCAGTGTGGCGTCAGGAAAAAGCCCGCAGGCTGTGTACACCAAGCAGGTGTGTACCAAGTTTAAAAAAAGGAAACCTCTCTATTTGATGCAAGATCAAGCACAAGCCAGTCAGACAGTCAGTCTGCCAGACAGGCATGGGGGTGTCAATGGAAGAAAAACAAAGAGAAAAGGAGCTGCTGTTGCAGCTTTTCCCTAAAAGCTCGTTAATCCCAATTTAGCTGTCACAGGGATGAGGTAGGTGTGTGGTTGTGTGTGTATACATGTGTGTGTGTTCGTCTGTGAGGGAGGGTTAGAATGAAGCAGAGAATAGCGTCTTCTTGCAGTCTTACATACTCGCTTCGTAAGCTGTCAAATCAACCAGCCAATTAGCCTGATGGCTCATTTCCTCGGTCTACCAGCAATGCTGTGTATTTGCTGGGGTTGGGGTGAATAAGGCTTTAAAATTGTTCATTTTTAATTGAATGGAACAGTGGTTCGAGATGTTAAATCTCAGAGAGCATGATTGTTAATTAATGTCAAGTGGATCGACACATTTCACCAAGTCATTTGTACCAAGCCTGGCCAGATATTGTCTCTTTAGCCCCTTTCCTGCTGGACAAAATAAAACACTAACACCCACTAACATCTGGCTTTTGTCTGAAAGTTACAATCAGCATTCATTTCTGGGACAAATGACTCTGTGATGGAGACATGACACCCGGATGGACACACTAATTCCCGCCCCTTTCCAAGCGCTTTCTTTGTCATCTCAACCACATGTTCTGTCCGTGTCCATCCAAGCAGCGCTCGAACATCGTTCCAAATTAGTCGGCACTGAGTTTGAAGAGAGACTGAATAAGTAACACATATGTAAAAGAAGTATCCACCATATTTTCACTGGCCTCCATAATGCTTTCTACAGTTTACTAACTCTGTTTTCCGGCGTGTTTGTTACGTTGAATGTGACAGAAAGGTATACCTGCTTACTGCCAATAGTTAAGTAGTGTATCTCGTATTTTTGCGTGTTTTCCCGTGTTTAAAAAAACCTGCATGTATTTTGTAATTTTGGTGGGAAAAGGGTATTTGTCTACAAGCTCTATATGTTGAGCTTGGCTAAATATGCCCTGACCTGATATCAATCTTATGTCTCTCTCAGAAAGAAAGCAAATAAACAGATTCCCTCAAATTTTTAACTATCCCTTTTAGAACTGAAAAGTTATAAACCTGCTCACTAACAGTAGTCTCATTTGGAGAAATTGCCAGGGCAGCAGAACAAGCCATAAATACAACATTTACATATTATCACCTTATGAAGTTGTTGAACATGTTAGCAAACAGTTGTCTTTTTACATATGGAGCAACATTAGCATTCATGTTTCTGGCCACCTGATGAATTAAGTTGAAAATGCACTCTTCTTTTAGCTCTGTTTGGGTCTCCACCCTAGACAAAAACGAAAATCTAACTATTATAGCTGCTAATTTCTTTGTTATGTCCACTAGCTAGTCACTAACTTCTGTTTTTACACTCAGTTTATCTGAGCTTTCTTTTTTCGTTGGGGTTGGTGAGAGTAGTTCATCAAAACAGTATTGTTATGGGCCACAAAACCAAAACAATGAGCTGAAAGATGCTAAAACACTTTTAAAAAAAATCCTCCGTAAAAAATTTTGATTGGTGCTTCTTCAATGTCATCATTACATAACAGAAATCTGAATACCAGTTATATGTGAAACGTCAATTAAGGTGAGTATTAAATCCTTAGCAGAAGACAGTTGAGCTGCCTGTCAGTTAAACGATGGCAGTAGACTGTTAATGTTCTCACATTGCACAGGCTGAAGTATCGATCAAGATGTAATGTCTTCTGAATGCTTAGACCAATTATCCTCCCTCCACCATGCATTCTGTGAGAGTGTGCATATGCTTTATGTGTGTCTGTCTGAGTAAGTGAGAAAGAAAGAGAGAAAGAGAGTAGTTTGACTCTGCTTTCTCCTCTCAGCACTTAATTAGTGCTGAATGTAAAGTGACTCAAACATTGTGAAGCATGCACATATGTGCACACCTGCAAAGGTTTAATCCTGGAGGGCTGCCAGGAGCAGGAGAAACGACCTCTTTTACTCTCATCACCCGTGTCAGGCGCGCACATACACACACACATACATTCATCCAATCTTTCTCCAGTATATTCCAAGACCTATCTCATTGTTTAATTTTTTTTTAAGAAAGTATACTTAATTGTAAAAGGCTTTTCCACACTCGCCAAACGTCACTTAAAGGGAAACTAGAACAAAAGTTCAGTTGAGAACTTAAACTGTGCTGACTCCGTATGGATAAGGATTACTGCATGTGAGGGGCTGGAGAGGACAGTCTACATAACGAGTCAAAGAAACCACAAATTACACTTTCTTCATCTTGTTATGCTCCTCACAGTCACAAGACTCTCAGAAGTTCACATCAACTCCCACCATTGTCAGCTATACTTGTACAACCCGCTCTGCTATGAATAATTTCCATATGCCGCTATTCTGCATTAATGATTTACATTCGGTTGCAGTGCTCAGTGCCAGAGCAGGAAAGAGAGTGATGTTCACGGGTGGGAGAAATGTAAGCCTTTTAGATGACATTTTATTCATTTGATTTAACCATGATCACAATGTTTTCATAGTCCCAAGTCGAGCCTTCACCGCCCCTCCTAGTATTTAGACATGGGTGTTGGATCAATGATGTGACAAGTGAGAAATGTTTGCGGTAAACTTGCCGAGGTCCTGGAGAGATGTAGGGTAGCAGCAAACTGCACCCCAGAAACAGCAATGTCTACCCTAACAACATTTGTCAAGCCAGGCAGTACGCTCCAAGTACCTGCACACGAGAAGAACACCATACTCAGATTATACTAATTGCTCCAGTGCATCATTGAGTCATGATTTCAGGCCATTTCAAGCCCGCCTAAAAAATCTTGAACACCAAAATGAAGAAAAATAGCCGATTCTAAATGGTCTAACTCTAACTAGCACCTATTTTCTAACATGTATAATGTGTTCAGAAACAAATCTCTGATTTTACTTTACCCGGACTTTAATGTTACCTCTGACTGATAATCATGCCATTCAACAATGTTATAAACATTGGAGTAAAGACTGTAAAGGTTGATTAAATAAGACAAGGTCAGATTTGAGAGAAAATACAAACTGTTTTGGGTGCCAACAGAGAAATATTTTATGTCTTTTGAGATTTTAAAAACAAGAAAAATCAATAAAAAAAACAGCAGGTAACCGACTTCTATTTCAATCAAATGTCTTTTATTTTTCACAATATTAGCACGTAAAATGCACTTCACTATGGGGCTTCTTCCGTCCCACACGTGTCTGCGGGAGGCCATCATTCTATTTATTTTTCATTCCGTTTCATTTTTTTTGCGTCTGTCTTGTGTGGCTTCACACCTAATGTTTGACTTTATTTAAATCCTTTTCAAATTCAATTTACTTTTTTCTCCATCCCACTTACCCTTGCTCAATTCTGCCTTTCAGTACATACTGTATGTCTTCTTTATCGCGGTGCACATTTGGATTCAGTCATGTCCCAAAAGCTGAATGCTTAGTGGTTCAACTAATAATTCCATCACTCATTAAATATTAACAGAATGAAACGAGTGTCCTGAGCTGTAGAAAGTGATAAAGGAGCGGAGTAGAGAAGCTCTAGGGGTGTCTAATGAAAATTTAATATTTCTGTAATAGTGTTTTGAGTGATATTTTCATTATTCCATAATGACACTGGAAAGTCTCAGTGGTTGGTAATTAGCCCCCTACCGATATAATAATTCTGTCTTTACCTTTTTTTCTGTTTCTCTGTCTCTTTCTTTTATCAAATGTCATAATTTAGCACATCCTTCTTACTTTGGGAAATTAAAACCCCTTTAAGCGATTATTTGACTCCACTCTACTCTGCTACAGCATTTGTTGTTTTTGGCAAGCCGCGTGCCGTATGCGCTCACAAGCAGCCAGCTGCCAGTGTTCCCTGATCTGACTACCTGGATATAAAGAGTCCCCGAAACAGAGAAGCACACAGTCCTCGAAGCGGGCGCTGCCAGAGGTTCGTTGAGTCATGTCAAGGTGAGCCTGCCACAAAATGAAAATGTCAATGTGTTGTTTGAGCTCATTGCTTCAGTTTACCAGTTTTGAACTGCAATAGAATATTTTCTGCTGAGAAAGATATTCAATATTGCATGTTTGATATTTTGCACCACATAATTAACAACCACTTCACTCTTATTTTAAAAATGACACCGTAATGTTACTATAAATGGAGGATGCAACCTGTTAATTTTGAAATATTGTATGAAAGAGGGAGTCATTATGTATTTATTCTTTGCAACCCAAATCATTTATAAGACTGACCAGCCCTGGTTTACAGTTGAACTCAACCTCATTAGGCTACAAGCCTACAGAGAAGTGGGATAAAGATCCCCAGATAGGTCAAGTACAAGCTGGTTGGGGGCATCAGAGCTACTAATCATTTATTTTTATCTGTTTCAGTTAAAACTCAAGCGTCAATGGTAATGAACTGTCATTTGTCTAATGATTATAGCCACCTCACCTCAAGATCAGGGTCAGATTCATACATGTAATGCAAAACAAATGACGCAGGAAAAACAGTTCACAGTTTGACCACAACGTAGTCAATCAACCTGATCTCATTAGAAGGTGTATAAATAGCACAACATTACAAAGACTTTCTGCGTGTCACGAGGACGCATTTCAGGCTTTCTCATTTGTACGCCACGCAACAAAACTACAGTAACGTCCGCAGTTAGGTTTAGGCAACAAAACCACTTTGTAAGGTTTAGGAAAAACGTCATGGTTAGGATTAAAATAAGTAAGTTAACCAATTAAAATACGTACGGAAACAACATAACAGAAGTACGGAAAACACAAAAAAAAACAATCTCCTGGTTGAAAGTCCTGTGTTTGTTGGACCCATTCACCTCCCTTCCCGCACCATAAGCGGTCTTTCTCGCTTTTTATTTTTACGTCACTAGCTCTGAGCGTGGCGTAGTCATTAAAATACACGTCACAAACATCACTTAAAAAACACATGACAAACTAACTCACTCACACTTACTCACTAACGTAACCTACAAAACCAAACACCAGTCTCCTAGTTGAAAGTCCGCTGTTTGTTGGACCCATCCAACTCCCCTCCCACACGTCATAAGTGATCTTTCTCGCTTTTTTTTTCTACGTCAGTAACTCTAAGCATAGTATGCGTTTGTGTAATGGTACAGACATGGCGTTGTACAAATGACACACCAAAAGCAAGAAAGGCGTTATTATTGCATGCTAAATGCCTTGCACATTGTTATGTCATTCATACGCCTTTTCGGGCGAATGGGCTTAGTCAATAGCTTGTTGCGCAGCCTTGATGTGCAAACACAGGGGTATTGTAGGTCGCTAGGTTTGGAGGACCGTTTTACACGACACCTGTGGGATATCTACCAACTACTAGAGGAAATCCCCTCCTTGCTCAAAGGACCAACCACCAGGTGAGCAGACTACCCACTGAACAACAACCTGATTGAGCTGAAGCTCTGCAGGCTGCATCCGGTCCTGGCTCACCCCACCTCTCAACCGACCACTTCACACCTCACCTCCAGCCATCTGCCCGCCCGTGCCGTCGAGATCTGTCAGAGGTATGCCTGATATACAGAGAGATTTAACTCCGGGAAGGCCTCATCTCTCTTGCATCCTTCCAATGCACATATTCTCAGTCGGTTACATAAGCAGGTTACTGTTAGCTTTCAGCGGTAACCTGATTTGTAAAATGTCACGGCAACAACAACTCCACTTTCTGTCATTGGGATAAGGGATTAGAGAAACCAGATTAGCACGGCTCAATTTCTGCTGGAGTAACCTGGAGTTTCTAACCAGGGTTTTCATACGTGCACATGTGCATAAAAAAGAAGTAAAATAAAGAAAGTATCAGTGTTTTACATCAGTATGATAATTCTTGATGTAAGTACACAATGGCCAAAATATGGCCAGGATAAGAAAGAAATCAGATTTATGACCTGCTGCATGTATACGCAGATTTTATCAACATTTCCTGCATAACCTCATGCCTCCCAGTACCCTGATATCTTACATCCATGTAGAGATGTTGAATATGTCACTACACATGTTCACTGTCCTGTCCCTGTCTGCTATAAAGTAAGAAAGAAATCAGAGACAAGCCCCATCACCCTGACATCTCTAATCTCTGAAAAAGTCGTGTTGGCCCATCTCAAAACCCCTCAGCTGGACCCCTCAGCTGGACCCCTCGCGGTGCGCCAACCGCGCTAACAGCCAGTGGATGATGCAGCCAGCAGGAGACTGCACTTCACCCTCCAGCATGTACAGTATTTTGAAGATTTTAGTTTGTGGAGCTCTGACACTCCACCGAGCTCTCTCAGCCGATAGTACCAGCATCTCTCCGGTGGCGGATCTCCGCTTCCTGACAGACAGAAAACACCGTGCAATGCCACAAGAGCACCTCTCTTACTCACCGACTCTCAGCACAGATGTAAGGGTGGTTCAGCTTAAAATAACTGAAGAGATGTTCAAGTGGAGCAACAGTATGTGTGTGTACTTGAGTGTGTTTGGAGGGTAGATTGGAGTGGTGGTGCAATGTGTCATGCAGATTTCCTTCCTGTAAGACTAAAATAGTTTATGTACATTGAGTTGCCACGTTATTAGGTGCCGTCCAATCTAATGCAATCCAGTACAACAGCTCTGCCATGAAAGCTCATAATGTAGTAGACACACATGTACATGGATATGCCTTTCTTAACATTTTGATAATACCTTATTGTGCTGAATTATGTAAATCACGTAAATTTCAAAGCATGTAATTGAGAAAGCATGGAACAAAACAGACATGAGGAAAGAAAAAGAAAAAAAACTCGATTTGAGGTGAGATGCTGCCGGCATAATTCTGTATTCTCGAACTGTGATTAAAGACAGATGCTTTTCTAATTGCTCAAACATGCACTAACGACGCTGATGTTATTTGCAGCTCCGTGAACCGCTGCTTGTAATTATCGAAAACGCGACCTCTTCCTCGTCCTTCACGGAGAAATCGATGAATGCAGTGTGGCATATTGGAGAGGGAATGCTAAAGCTGTGTAGAGTGCAGGGCGGGTGGCGGTGAACGGTGGTGCTTGGGTCATTGACGTGGATTGATTGATGGTTCGGTTTGGCAATATTTATGATGTAATTAGCACACATGCATTTACTCAATGAGATATAAGATGGAAAGTGGAAGGGGAAACGAGTTTCAAGAATAGCCATAATGGCATGCATTTTCATTCTCATAGTGTCGATACAGAGAGTAGGATCCATCTTTATTGCTGCAATGACCTTGCTCATATTGTCCACTTGTTTTCCTGTTGATAAGATTAACCTGACCTGCCAGATGGTTTGTTACACAGAACCATCTGAGGGAAAGGGCAGGCACTTTGAAAAAAAAAAAAGAAAACACTTGGCAGGTGATTGGATGAACCATCTGTCAATCCAACCCGGTCTCACGGGAAGTTGTATAAATACCACGACATAACACAGACATTCTGCGTGCCATGAGTACATACTTTAGCCTTTTCACGTGTCATTTGAAACATCCGTAGTTAGGAAAGAAAACCACTTAGTTAGGGTCAGCGAAAACGTTACGGTTGGACTTAAAATGGGTCAGTAAACTAAGTAAAACACGTACGGAAACAACATAGCACAACTACAGAAAACACATTACAAACATCAATAAAAAACGTGACAAACGTATCTTAGAGAATAAAACACCGGTCAACAACGGTCTGGAACACGGGTCTCCTGGTTAAAAGTGCGGTGTTTGTTGGACCCACCCACCATAAGTGGTCTTGCTTGCTTATTATACTATGTCACTAACTCTTACCGTAGCATTTATACGCTGATGCGTTTACATTACAGTCAGTACAGGATACATGGCAAAATGAAATCACAATGGCTTTATCGTGACATTTTATTTGTCATTTTGTGCAAAGGGGCTGGTCAATCAAACTCTTGCCAAATCCAGCCTGGAGACGAGCGAATACATCTTATCCATCGAGAAAAGCCTTCAATGCTGTTCTTTGCTATTCTTTAAATCAAGAAATACTCTCCAGTTCTGATATAACAGATATTAACAAATATAACAGATAACAATATTGCATATCAGAGTATAAGGATGCTTTTCCCGTCATGATGCATTGTATCTTAGCTCCAGAACCTCCAACAAGCCCTCATTTGGTGAGCAGGGATCTTTATGTATTGGAGAAAATCCACTGAGAAAATTCCCCCAAAAAATATGTCTTTACATAATTTTCATGCACATTAATTCAGTGGAGTTGCCAAAAAAAATGACTCCCTTGCCATCTTCTCTCTTTCCAGAAGTGGCCATCAAAAACTATGTTATCCAGCAATTACACTGCTAATATACTTCAAAAATACTGCAGAATTTTCTCTCACAGAGACATCAGAAAAAAAGCCTGCACATTTTGATGTTAATCTTAAATGACTATGATACAGTTGGGGTCTCTTTCAGTTTTCTGATACAATATCTGTGACACCGTGATTCCAATTTGTGCACACTATTAAATATTGCAATTCTGCAGCAAAAGACAGTAATGGTAATAATAGCAATAGATATAAAGAATAACACAATATTGGAAAAACAATTACACGAAGCCCAGTTTAAATAATTGCCTTGAAAAGCAATTTAGAAGACATTGTCTTTTGTCACCTAAAACCATGTGATTGGCTCTTACATATTGTTCTTATTCTTTAAACTTCAAGTGATAATGAGCTCCGCTATGTTTTGAACGCGACATCAGCAGAGACAAAACAGCGTTCTGTAAACCTTTTAAAAAGAGATAGCAATTGCAGGCCTTTTTCAATGCCTATAATTGTTGGAAATCATTTGATGAGCTGGCTTATTGCGTGCTAAAAATAGGAAGGACATCATTTCAGGGGCAATTTGTGCCAAAAACAATTTATAAAATGTTATGATCAGAATGCAAAAAGGAAAGGTGGGGGGATTCCTTAAACAACAGAATGTGATCTAAGACAAAAAAAATACACCGAAAAAAACATAGAACCGACACGGTCAAATACCACAAAACATATTCAAAAGCTGATATATTGCTATAAAGTTTTAAGTGTGGTGAGCCGTTCACAAGTTCTGTATGATTATTAACGGTTGGGAAGAATGTTCAGACTCCCTTGTTGATGAAAATGTTGTATAAGAGGAAACACTTCCTATTACAGGTCCGCAAATTCCATGGTAAGTAGGTGATAATTAGCAAATAACGCTTTTGAAATTTCTTTGAAATTGCTGCCAAATCACCCCAATATTTATAAGCAATAATAAATAGCTTGTCATTTATTTTATACATTTCCAGGAGAGGAATACGAAGTTAATTGATAGGCATTATTGCAAACACTTTATTTCCATGTCTGCTGTTAAGTAGATAATAAATAGCAAGTAACTTCTTTGAAATGTCTTAATAAATACCCCAAAATGTATAAACTAACCTCAATTCAGTGGCCTGATCAGCAGAAGTTAGACAGAAACTAGTTAGATATTAAGATGCAACCATTCAATTACACGCCTGTTATGCAGAAGTTTTATATAAAAGGTAAGCGGTTACAATTCGACCCCTGCTGCCCTGACGTGAATATTAGATATAAATGAGGTCATCTACTTGCCAATAAACAGTGGACCTGGGAATAAAGCATTTGCATCATGTCTATCAATTAACTTCATATTACTTTCCTGGAAATGTATTAAAGAAACTACCAGCTATTTACTGTATTACCTGCTTTGGGAAAGAGAATTTAAAAGAAATTTCAAATACCTTACTTGCCAATTACTTACCATGAAATTTGCAGACCTGTAAAATGAAGTGTTACCGTATACGACATACTTAATATCTCTGAGACACTAAGGTTAACATATTTTTTTAGGAGACAGGGTTGACACATAACATTCTGTAACTATTCCTCCATGATTATACCCAATAACAATATGTAGTTATGAAGCGACAGGATTGTGAGTGTTTATGCTTCAGTGATTAGTGCCATCCATCCATCCATCTCACCGTATACTGGAAATACATCAGCCTAAGTAAGTGTGCGAGTGTATGTGTGCATGTCTGCGGTAAATGTGTGTGCATGTGCATGTTTGTGTGTGTCAACAGCTTGACCCTCAGTACATTAATGACGCCAATTAAAACAGCTTTAATTACTGCTGCCTCAATTATGCCTGCCTCAACAGGCCTGTCTGCTTGACCCTACGCAAAGCAACACATACAAGCAGGAAAGCAGATGTGCATGCATACAAATATACAAACGACGCAGACACACACATTAATGCACACACATTTCACAAATAGACTTGACACACACACACAAACGCTGGTCTCCAGTCAACCTAATGAGCCTTTCAAAGCCTCATAAGGCCTGATGATGATCATGACACAGGTTGTGTGAGTTATTATGATACACAAAGCTTAGGTGTGTATGTGTGTGTCAGTGTTGATATTCCAGTCATGTAAAGCTTGAGAGGCATTGTTGCCAGTCGCTTCCTCCTTCTTAGCGCTAGAGCAGTCAGCCAAACACGGTGCATGTATGCACAATCGCGTTGGTTCATTACTGTGGAAGTGAAAGCCTCTTCTCTGTTTCTACAGGGAAATTTCTCCGTTTGCATTTTGAACACTTTTGTGTGTAATAATGGAAAGTCATGTTAGATTTTCTTCCTTCCTTAGTATATCTACATCAAACAAGGTGTGATTACAGCCATCTTTGCTTCACTGAAGCTTGTGTTGTACCGCTGAGGTGGGCAAATAAAAGAACAGCTTTGTCTTGAATCTTTCATCCTACGTTTATCTTCTCTCTGTGCCTTCTGAAAGGCTTTTGAAACAAAAAAAAAATATGTCATCACTCAGTCAACTCAGCTTTTAATCTTGACAAGGAGACAGAGTGCCACTCAAAATGATAACTCTTTAAATGAACTTAATTAAGTTTTTTTTCCACACCTGCAATTGGGTTCATTTGGTCCGGACCAAGGGAAAAAATATATACATTGTTGCGTTTTAGTTCTGGTCATGACATCACAAGAAGTCATACAGACTGAGAGGTAACTCGTTGATTGGACAGTTTTGGCGATCGTCAGCCTGCATCATCAGGACCCACGTGGGGAAATCAAATTCCAGTGACTGACATTAGATAGAGACAGGACTGTACAAAAGCCCCTTTGAGCAATCCCAGATGACTGGTGCGAACGTCGGGAGCGCGCGGGCACACGCTTGAGACGCTTATACAGTAATGATTCAGGATATATTACTGTGGGATCACTGTCGCACACTTGTTAATGGACTTAATGAACTGACAAAGTACACGGAGTCGGATACAAGCGCAGCAGTTTGCCACAGGTTTTGACCTATTAATCAAGGAAAATACCTGCACTGACGCGCAATCGTGTTAATTTGCATAAATATGTTTTATACATGGCGTTATAATATTGCTTCCTAAACAGATCTCACAATCAACAGATGGATTTATAATTAGTTTGGCTTTTGAAATCATGCTAAAATCACATATCTACTATCATAAAATCCTGCCTTTGAAAGACCCATCTTTTCAAGCGGTCTCGGTCGGGCAAATGGAGTTTGTTTTAACCGAACCAAACAAGCTCTTAGTCACACAGGCTTCGATTTCTACTGGACTCTATGGGTAATACTCTCCTCCAATCACGAGCACGCATTTGTCCTCTGGAAATTTGCATAAGCGTAGCTGGCCAATCAGGACGTGCCTACCTGAATACGTGGATAGGTAGGGCAGTAATTCACTTTGGCTTTTTTCGGCTTCTTCACACCATAGGCAGGACTCCATTTGCCATGAGCATTGTGTGTTTGTGGCATCCAGGCCACCTGATCTTTGTTTGGTAGTCTTGAGAAGGCGGACTCAGGAGAACACCGTCCTCCACTGCCTATTTATTTGCCGTGCGAGTTCACTGACAGACTCAGGAATCCCATCTGGAAGGATCAATCCATGGGTAATTGTTTTCTCTTAGAATGATTATGAGTTTCACTGATTTCACGACAGTCTGTGAATGAGGAATGAGAAGAGTCAATGTTTTTACAAGGGTAGATTTTAACAATGAGCAATGACAGGCATATAAGGTGTAGTAACCTTCAGATTAAATGTTGAATGGTTCTTTTGTCCTATGTGTCTTTTTAATGTCACCATACTGAGAGGTCCAACGAAGTAGTCTGCCAAAGGGTAGTCATCTGCCAGTTCATCAAGCTCAATCAAAACGGTTTCTCTGGCTGGACTTGCACTCAGCTCAAAGGCCCTAAAATGGTCCCTGTACCACCCAGAAAGCTTTCTCACCATGAAACACAGTCGTTCCTGTACAAAGTAAATCTGGAGAATCACTCCAAAATCAGGCAGTCCACTTGTAGACCCATGAGCAACTCTTCGCTTGACAGTGTCAAGTTGACATCCTCAGTAAGGTGAACTTCAGTTGTACTAGGGAAGTTCTGTTCGGTAGACTGAGCAATTTCTTGTTTCAAATCATCCACAGGAACTGTTGAGACATTTGTGATCTCTAGGGCAGTTTCTTTTTCCAAAGTCACTAGCTTATGTTTAATAGCTAGCGAGAGTCGCACAATCTACTAAAAAAAACTGTGCTTGGCTACAAATCGCATGGTCCGGAGTCCCACAAGAGGATCAGACAAACTGATCAGTTGGGGATAGTGCTCTAAATAATGATGTTTTGGTAGAAGTTGCATAT
Source organism: Adelosebastes latens (assembly GCA_916700685.1). NCBI lineage: Eukaryota > Metazoa > Chordata > Actinopteri > Perciformes > Sebastidae > Adelosebastes > Adelosebastes latens. Next base: position 15,153 of record CAKAKR010057247.1, on the reverse strand, counting down.
CAGGGAAGAGTTCTTGGTACTCTTGTTCGCACAATTTTGCCTCCAAGATAGGCAATGGACTTATCTGTGTGTGTCGGAGCAAACACAAGCTCTACAATATCTTTAAGTCCAATAGTATATGCCGTGCCACTTCGTCCTCAGGCACCAGCTGCCCAATTATCAATGGGAGCGGTCTTAACTGGGCCCAATTGTCATGGGCGTTCCCAACTATTGTTCTCCTAGTTGAAAACATGTGTGGGATCACATGTGGCCTATTTGTCTTGTCTGCCCAATTACAATTTGGAAGTGTGTATATATATATATAATTTTTTTTTCGCTCTGTCTTTTGCACACATCCACTTTTTTCTCTGTAAAAAATAACCCTTGTGTTAAAAATCATATAGTTAGGGACTGACCTACACAAGGTCAGAGCATTTCAAATTCTGCTCAGCGTGTCCCAGTGGGCCACATTATGTAGAGCAGTGCCATATATTACGGTCAGTAAGTATTCACCTTCAACTAAGCATCTACGTTGTGTTCTAATTAAATAGGACGCCATTATTTACTCCTCTCTCCTTCAACTTCTCAGGGATTATCTATCACCCTCTTCACCCCACGCAGTCTGTTGTCATTGTAATGTTGTACTATATTTAGAGGAACAATTGCTCTTAACGGTATACTCTCTGAGTTTGAGAAAACAACATCAACCATACGGAATCATTTGATCGTGTTTTACAGCATCCTCTTACCAGTTTTAATATGTCCAAACTGTTGTATGAGATTGTCTGACAATCTTTGCAGACCTGAGGTCATTGCTGAATGTAGTGGCAGGGAAGAAAAGTCTGTCACATGTAGCCACTGTGACATGTTTTTTTTTTTTTTGTTCACTTATTTTAGGACCATTGTTATTGGATGTTTAATTGTATCATCAGGATTATCTTCTGCACTCAGTTCTCCTGACCTGTCTGTCCGTTAACACACTTGTTGAACTGCCTGCATAGTTTTGGTTTACATATTTTATACTCCACTTGCTTCACACTTATTCTAAAAGATATTTTGTTTTTTTTCCACACAGCTGAACTGCCCTTTCAGCATGAAAGGAACAACACACTGCAGCTGAAAAGTTTTCCATTTATATTACCACAATTATTTTTGCTTTGACAGTTAAATGGTAAAGGTTTGGACAGGGGAACCGTTTTTGTTTTTTAGTTTTCAGTACACAAGCACATATGCTAATAAGACTGACAGTATACAGCCAGGCTAGCAGCTCTATGATGTAGGCATAGCGGTTGATAAGGAAGTGGGTATAAATGGATAGATTATTTTAGCAGACACGGCTCATAATATAACAGCTATCTTCTAACCGATGTTTGACAAATGTTCTAACCAAGTCCTGATCAAAATTACATGATTTAAAACGGATGCAATCATTTTACAGCCCTCATAATGACACGTCATTGACAGCACTTTTATCAGCCGTAATGACAGATCACAGAACAAGTCGGAGGCGACAGCCTTGCAACTTTGTTGCTATATGGGGAAGTGCTTGTCGATGTCTGTGAAGGTTGACAATTATGCATCTGCTCTTTTGAAAAGCCCCTTTTATTCTCTGCTTTCGCACAACAATGAGACACACATTGGTCTGCTTTTTCAATTTCCTCCACTTGGCAGGAGGTTTTTGAGAACCTCTTATTTCCAGCAAATAGAAAAAGATGCATTTTCAACTTGATCTGCACAAGTGTGGACATTGCCTGTAATAACAGACCAATAAGCCATTGTGCCATTCTCTATCCATAGCTCTCCCTCCTCTATTTAATGAAAATGAACACCATCTATCTCTGTCTGTCACTCCCTCCATCTCCAGGCTCTTCCCTCAGCCCATTTGTCCCTCAGCCAGTGATACCAATTACTTCTCCTCCCTTGCAACAATCTTTTACTTTCGCTCCCCTTTCTGCATCTCTTCCCTCTCTGAGTTTGTTCTTTTCTACCCTTACAAAAAAGAAGTATACTTCAAGTATAATCCCAAGTATACTTTATGTAATAAGTATACTAATATCAATGAACTAGTAGTATACTTGGTAGTGTACTACTTCAATACTTCTTGGGACTAAATTGGTCCACTTGTTAGTTTATAAAAGTATTCTTTTAATTACAGTAGTAGTAGTAAACTTTGAGTACACGACTAGTTTACATCCCAGTTGTATTTTTTACTGCAACTATAATATGAACTACATTGCAGGTGAACTTATACCGTAGGTATACTGTTAGTTTACTAGTTATATTCTTGTAGCCCACTTTTTAGTTTATGAAAGTAAACTTCAAAGAATACTCTCAGTAAACCACTAGTTTAGTAGTTTTTACTGCAAGTATACTTGTAAGTTTTCTTTAAGTTAAATTATAGTACTTGGACAAATATACTTAGACTTTTCTGTATACGTGTTTGTATTTGTGATCTTGGACTTTTCTGTATATTTGCCAAGTACACTTAGACTTTTCTGCATACTTGTCAGTATAAGCCAAGTATACTTGGACTTTTCTGTATACTTGCCAAATACACTTAGACTTTTCTGTATTCTTTTCAGCATACACTAAGTATACTTGGACTTTTCTGAATACTTGCCAAGTACACTTAGAATTTTCTGTATTCTTTTCAGTATAAACTAAGTATACTTGGACTTTTCTGAATACTTGCCAAGTACACTTAGACTTTTCTGCATACTTGTCGGTATAAGCCAAGTATACTTGGACTTTTCTGTATACTTGCCAAGTACACTGAGACTTGTCTCTATACTTGACATTATAAGCTAAGTATACTTGGACTTTTCTTTATACTTCCCAAGTACACTTAGACTTTTCTGTATACTTGTCGGTATCAGCCAAGTATACTTAAAGGAACTGTTTGTAACTTCTTACACGTATAAATCACCCGGGTCGGTTTCCGATGCGCGCTTGCATATGCGCGCTCGCGTGTCGCCGGAGTCTCTGCTGTACTCTGCTCCTCTGCCTGCTTGCCTTCACTCACACACCGCGCACGTTGTCGCTGTCTCGCTCCACCTCTACACGTGCATGCGCGCACACACTACACACTGCAGAAGAGTTAGTTTAGCTCTGAGAATATCTAGTAAATAGTAAAGTGGACGTTTGTGCAGAAATAAATGCTGCAGCTCCTCCACACTAACAGAGGTTTTCCGTGTCTTGTGAAGTGACGGGGCTCCGCAGCGAGAATCGTTATCGTCTCTGACCGGGTGCCGGTGTCTCCCTCCGGCCGCAGTCGGGAGGCTGAAGCAGGAAAAGCCAACACTAGGATCAGCATTGATTCATGGAGAGACCTTCGTCTGGTCAGCTAACATTACTGCCAAGCAGGTGAAATTTAGAGTGATATTGTGGTTTTAGCTGACGTGTGTCGTCTCACTGTTTTGAGCGATGCTTGTTCATGTCATGTCTATGTAGAGCGAGCAAGCGCGAGCCCGATGCTGACTTTCGTTGACTTAACGGCCACAGGTGTCGCTGTTAACAAGCATTTCTGATTCTTACAAACAGTCCCTTTAAGTTTTAAAAGAAGTACACTAATAGCATACTTGAATAAACTTCTTTTTTGTAAGGGTATCTGTGTGTGTCTTGGTCTAATCCTCATTCACATCCCCCCATCCTTCACCACCACCCCCACCCCCCTCTCTGCAACTTTGAGTTGCTCACAGAGTTCTTCTCCCCTTTTTTGGAAAGGCGCCATATTCCCTCCCTGGCCCAAACCCACAGCCATTAATTCTGCTAATGACAGATAAATGAAGCATGGAGATGAGGAGGCTAGCGCAGAGCATACACACACACACACTTTAATGCACACCAAGCACAGGCATACACATACAGAATATGCAAGTGTAAACACGCACAGAGATCACACCCTTTCAGCCGCTAATTGACTTTGATTGAGGACCATCTTCTTTAAAATCTTTTTTTTCCTCTCACCCATGTCGGAGTGAGAGGCTCATCTGTACACAGTGTGCCGCTTGTGTATGTTGTCTAAGAGTGAATGGGAGACTGATGAGAGAGTTTGGGTTTACAGTTACTTCATAAGAGGATTATCCGACATCCAGGGAAAAGGGAATCTAACCCGTGTTTTGATTAAGCTCGTACGGGGATAGAGAGCAGCTGAGAAACAGCAGGCATTGTTGCAGCATCCTGAAACCTGAAGCATCAGCAGCTATTTTTGAATAGAGTACAAGAAACTAACAAAAAAATAAAGGAAAGGAGTCAAGGGAACAGATTTCTGGAAAATGTGGAAAATTGAATAATAAAGCGAGAATATGGAGCAGAGTACAATACAACAGAATACAATTAGTAATCAGAATGACTAAAGGACATTTTCCAGATGGTATAACGTGCCTGAAAAGACTGCAGGATTAAAAAATTATAACTGTTTACTCTCTTCTTAAGCCTTTAAGGGAATCATTTAAATCCTAACAGCCTTATTTGCACAGATGTTAGCTCTCCAAATGCTTTGTTTAAAAAAGAAATATACATTATTTAACATTCACAGCTCACATAAATCATTACTTCTTTTTTTTTTTCTCATTACCATACATTACGATAATGAAGTATATTATAGCGGTGAGTGTTTTGCATATAATGGGGATGTTCTTAATTGGGCTAATGACTGTTTCACTAAAGCAGATGAAAAGGTCAACACTCCACTTTGACTTTAAAACTCTGCACGGCAATTTCAAACCGCCGCCTAGCTAACTGTGAAATATATTCAGCCTGTAGATTATCATTTTAATTAATCTTGCTTACTTGGTCGTGTAATTTAAACATTTGCTGGGTTTGCTGGATGGAGAGAAGAGGAGGAGGAGGAGGAGGGAGATAGAGGATGGTGGGATGCGGGGTGTGACAGGGAGAAGAAGGAGGGACGCTTTGTGTCAGTGGGTCTGTGTGTGTATGCAGGCGGGCAACTACGTTTGCAAATTAGTATCACCTTCACAGAAAATAATGCTATTCTCTGCCTTATTAAGCCTGGAAATGCCAAAGACTTTAAACTTTGAGGAGTAAACGGGTAAACTGAGGACATAACAGGATAACAATTACCAGTTGTTGCAGAGAACTAGTTTTACTCCCACTTCATTAAAAATATCCAACCCTATCGCTTTTCTTTTTTACACCCACTGCCAATGTTTTTTTTTAATTCTTGCTTTCTTCAATATCTGCCCATGGCAACTACAATATGGTTTAAGGACCTATATGTAATATATATTTACTGTAATAAGTCATAAAATGACCATGAAATGTCATCAGAGATTAAGGAAACGTGCTAAATTGAAATACTGGCTTCTCCGACAACAACACTACAGCCAGTATGTTCTCATTTGAAATTTCCATTCCGGTCTGTAACGTCTGTTTTTGTTTTCGATCTCAACACCCCGCTGCCACGTAAGAAACAAATTGGCACGCAAACACAGTCTTCTGCAGCCATGGAAGCAAGCAAACAAACTGCATCAACAGAGATAACGTAACATTAGATTCTTCATCTCTCTGTGGTCTGTGTGCAGTTGGGTTATCAAGGCGGCAAGTATTTGAAACACACAGCCGGTGAAGTGATTCTAACTACTGCTGGCCAGAGGCTAACGCCGTCATGTCTAGAAGGTAACCCTCAAATTGCGAAAATTTGAGTTTACTGCGATCAGTCACACCAGAGAAGCAGACGGGCGACTGCTCCAATGTTTTGAATTCGGACTGCTGTTACCCATTTTAAACGCTACCAATCAGTGCAATATATTGCTCCTTTAACGTTAGGGAAACAAATAATCTATTGATAAGGTACATATGGTTAGGGTTACACAACTATAACACTTGGTTAAGGTTAGAGCAAGATCGTGAATTGATCCTGTCCACTAGGCCAACCTTGTTTTTCCACCTTGCTACATATAGAGCACATTACTACCTGCACTGGCACTGAAATTTGCCGTAGCATCAAAGCTTGAGTTGCCAAATTGTGCAATATGGACATAATTCATACGGCTACCAGGCTGAAACACCTGGTTCAGTGAGAAGTTGTATGCCCCTTTTACACCGCTGAAACTTTTCCTGGAACCCAGGAACTTTTTAGGAGCTGAGGAACTTTACTTGCGTTTTGACTACAGTTACGTAGTTCCGGACGTTATTGAATGTTAAAGGGGACATATCATGCTCATTTTAAGGTTCATATTTTGTATTTGGGGTTTCTATTAGAACATGTTTACATGCTTTAATGTTCAAAAAACACGTTATTTTTCTCATACCGTCTGTCTGAATATACCCGTATTCACCCTCTGTCTGAAACGCTCCGGAAAAAAACAGCATTCTTTTGACTGTCAACAAGTACTTGTTGCTGGTACCAATATTAGGATTTAGGATGGGAATTTCTTGTACTTTTAATGAAGCTTAAAAAATGTGAGTGACTCTTCATTTTCTAATATTTTCAACACAGTCAACACAAAATAATCAGAAACAATCAGGAGATTTTTGCATCTTTAGTAGTATATTTACTCAAGTACTGGATTTAACTACAAATCTGAAGTACATTCTGAAGTCCTTTTGAGTATTTCCATTTTATGCTACTTTATACTTCTACTCCACCACAATTGGTGGGAAACATTATACTAATTACACAACTACATTTGACAACTATAATGACTTACTTTGCCGATAAAGATTTTGCATACAAAACATAATAAGAGCTTATAAAATATGGTGCACTGCTATTTATTAAACTACCCAACAGGATATGAACTAGTTAGGTTTAGGGTATCCAATAATATCATATATAATATCAAGAATCATCACAGTCCCTTAAATAGCAAATTATACAAAAATGAGATTAGATATTTTTCCTTTGCATAAAAAAGAAAAAAAAAATGATGTAAAAGTTCATGGGTTATTGAAGGAGACAATGAACACACACACACACACACCAACTCCAAAATCAATCCCCATGCATATTCATTTGTGTTTTATGATGGGGTCTTTTAGCTACACATTAAGCCTTGCTGTGTGATTTATGAGTCCCCTCTCGCACTGCCGTTGCTATCACCTCCCTATACACTTCATAGCCTGAAACCCGAGTTCACCAGCAGCCCCACAGGTAATACTATTGTATCGTCAAAACTCAAATCTAAACATGATTGATTAACCAATGTTGGGGAAACGAGGGTCACACACAAATTACACATTATACTGTAATGCCGCTCATACATGTTATTTTACTGGCAAAATTGCATATTGCAGTTCAGATCTTTTCCAAAAAAGTCCCCAGAAATCACAGGTGAGTTCTACCTTCTCTCTTACACATGTGTTTGTCCTTTTCCCAACAAACCTTACCTCACATTAGTTATACACTAGTCTGAGTTATAGCAACCCTGCAGTTTTTCATTACGCTCCTGACATGTTTTGAAAGCCTGCTGTGAGCCTTATTTGTCAGAATTTCACAAATGAAAAAGTGGGAATTACATGACCTGGTGACAGTTAATGATTAAAGTAATTTTTCTCTCTTTTCTTGCCGGGCAGCTACATAATGAAGCATAGTTATGCCGTGAATGAATTCCGTATTGAAGTGGAGGCTAATAAGAAAACACTGAAATGTTTTGCAGGACACTTTAGGAGAGGGTGCTAGCTCACCCTGAAAGCTGCAAATATTGTTTATCTTCTCAATATTATTCCCTACCCCCACCCTTGGGTTCTGTCCATTTCTGAATTGTTGTTTTCGCCTTCACAGCAGGACTGAGATAGAAAAGTGAACATTTGTTTTTTCTCCATTGCTGGGTAGGTGCCACCATTGATATAGACCTACCCTGCAGTGTATTAGCATATACTAGCTCATGCCAGACAAATTGTATATCTAATTAACACCCCCACATATTTATCCAATAGGTCTGCAGGCAAAACATTTGGCCAAAAACAACACACACTGGTGGTGTATGAGGGATGCTACGATATACTTGTTGCCATGCAGCTTTGATCAAACAGTGCTATCTGCATCCAGCTGTGGCTGTTGCTGCTGTCTGACAGCAAATAGTTGGAAGTCACAGTGGGGACCATGACTCCTGACACCTTACATCCAAGCACCGCTGGGACCTCGGTTAAATTACCCCATGTAAAACGTTTGCTATTTGTTTATTTGTAATTACGCCAAGATGCATTTCCTTTTCCAGTTCAGAGTTATATTGGTCTCACTCACGTCCAGCTGGGCAGCATCCTTCTTTGGCCATGCGGTTATACAAACAATCAATACTGGCTGAACAAGCGGTCAATCCCACCCTCTCTCATGAAAGCATCTTATGGATGTCCAAGGGTAGCTTGTGTCAGTGATTATGAAAACTATTTGTACAATTTTAGCCAAATGCTTTTCCTCCTGGGCTTTCCACAGTGCTGCTGAACCTGAGAGGATCTATAAAGGCGAGTATGAATTCAGTTACACCTCGTGACCAAGCTAGTAGTAGATTTACCTTGCACAGCAGCTGGATTCTCGCGATGTCACGAGATCACGCGAGGAACACATATTATGAAAATCCATCTCGTCCGGCTTAACGTAATGTGTCTGGCAAGCCAGAACTCGGACCAATTTGTTCGTTCTAAACCAAAAATGGCGGCTCCTAAAGAGGTTAGGGTAGATACTGCAATATATCAGAACTGGAGTCTTCACTGAAAGAAGAGCAAAGAACGGCACTGAAGGCTTTTCTCAAGGGAAAAGATGTTTTCGCTCTTCTCCCGACTGGCTTCGGCAAGAGTTTGATTGACAGATGGTTCATCCAATCACCTGCAAGTGTTTTTTTTGCAAGTGCTTGCCCTTTTCCAAACAGTTTCCAATGACGGCTTCTCAGATAGTTCTGTGTAACAAACCATCAGGTGCGTCAGGTTAGTAATAGATACCCACCTACAGTATTCAGCCCGGTTCTGGTAGTTTTCTTGTTCTTGTGGCACCTATTCTATATCTATGCTTCAACTCATTACTACCTGCGACACATTGAAAGGACATCTAAAGAACCTTCACTTTTCAGCCACATCAGAAAAATAAACCTCTTGTGCATAAATACATTTTGAAACAAGACTTAATGGAACATAAACAAGCAGGCAGACCAAATTTACACTGGAGGCATAATGTTCAGCAGCACAGATAGCAGCCGGCCAAACTGTCCCCACCAGGCAAGCTATTATACCACCAGGAACACCCTACTCTGTCCAACAGACAGAAATTGTACTGGGGCCATTAAACGATTGCTTTCAATCTTGTTCACAAGTTGCCTGTGGTTCCTTCTCACAAGAGGAAAAAAATGTTCTCTGAGGGATTGATACAATATGTGTATTAATACAATTGTACTAATAGAGCCATATACTGTATATTCTCAAAGACAGACTTGAAATATAAAATTGGATTTCTACTTCACTGTGTTAGACAACATCTGTTTATCGTCTTGCTCTGAGCTACAAAGACGATATCACATGCTATATGATTACCTAGGATTTATCTTGGTAAGCTGAGGCCTGTACTACGAAGCAGGATTTGCGGTTAGCAAGGTAACTTCAGGGTTAACCCTGCATTTTTTGTCCTACGACAGTGGTTCACTGTCGAACTGTTAGAACAGTCTCTGGGCAGCTGCCAATCACTGCTCACGAAACTCGCAAACTCAAATCAAACTGTCAAACTAGACAGCGCTGATCAAATATGAATCAAGATTCTGTTACCGTAATGCCTATTTATAGGCAATCCCAGTAATCTTTATTAAGTCATACATCTAAGGAGGACAGGTTTGATTAAAAAAAGGCAGTTAACTTCTCATTATTTTATCATTCAGAGCCATTATTCCACTTGACTAATACCATTTCCAGTACTTAAATTGCTCTTTCTTCGTTTAATCCTTTCATTGATAACTTTTATGCCACAAAGTAATACAAGATATGAATGGTCTAGCAGACAGCTTATTCCTTTTGGAAGGTGATGCTAATGATAATCACTTAAAAATTGTGTTCCACCACCCCCAACAGGATTTTATAAATTAACTTGTGTTAATAACTCTGTGTCTGTGCTTTTTACTGACTTGGACTGCTGCAGATCTCTTATTGAAAAAGAGACATTTTTTTCTCATGGCTACCCCGTCTGGATGGAGATGGAATTAAAATTAAATTTAGTGTGCAATCTATTATGGGGAAGCCTGGTGAGCCAGACAGTCTTGCAAGTAGATCACGCCCAGGCACCCGGTCTGATAGCAGACTTGGGTTACGGCCACTTTGGGTCAGTCGGCTTAAAGGCAGGGAAAAATCTCCTCTGCATTTTTCCATTTTCATGATTTCCCCCGCTCGCTCTGCTTTTGACAAACATTAACCTCAACAATTTGAAGTTATATAGATGTTTCGACGAATGGTATGAGGAAGTGCCAGCCTTCTTCTGCAAACTGCTGTATTATAACAACCACTGCAGCCTATTGTGCTCCCAACACAATCTTGTAAATTATTTTAATGATCAGTAACTCTGAAATGCAGATTAGGTTTTGTGGACACGCTGTAAAGATGAAGCTTCTCCACAGAGAAAAGATTGTTCAATGTCAAACAGTTTCTCTCAGTTTCTAGGTTTTCTCCTCAACAAAACAGTCTCATCACAGCAAATGCACATTCTCAGTTTTTATGAAATGTTATTTACATTAAAGATGTTAATGACATTACATAAAATCCATTGTGACCATACTTCTGTCTCAGATGTTGTAAACAGAATTACAAAGACGTGACACAGAATTAATCTTTTACAACGGTTTGTGTGATATCTTATTAAAAGTTATTTGTTATTTTTCATGCATTATCTCACGAACGTCCAGCAACAAGAGCGATTACTGCGCCTGCGCAAGCCCCTGTTTAGGTAACAAAGCCTGTTTAGGTAAAGTAAGTTAAACTAAGTCAATATTGAGTTTTAGTTCAACCTATCCTCATACAACGACACATTTTCATCCAAACTTGTCACATACCGCCACTTCGTCACGCCAGTCCTTGGTGTCACGCCCCTTCTTGGTGTCACGCCCCTTGGTGTTACACCCTTTGGTGTCACGCCCCTTCTTGGAGTTACACCCTTTGGTGTCATGCCCTTTGGTGTCACGCCCTTTGGTGTTTCTTTATCTCTGCATCAAAACAGCTATAGTTAGGTTTAGGAAAGAACTACATGGTTGGGCTTAAAACTACTACGTCTGTACAGTGACAATGACACTGAACATTGTGAACACGGGACATGAACGAACAGACAATTGTAACGTGACGCACCGGACACGAACAGCGGTCTCTTGGATGAAGGTCTTGAGTTTCTGGGAACAGCACAAAAACAGTACAGTCTTTTACAGTACCATGGGTTGGAGTGTTGTTGTGTGGTTGCCATGTTTCACTATCCTTTTTTTTAATAATTATTTAACAATTCATTGTTTAATTACACTCATGTGACAAACATTGCTTCCATGGAATTGCCATGAGTAATTATACAATGTTGTAAGGCTAAGAATGGCAATGCTTTTATAAAAACAATGCTGATTCAATGAACTTAATCAGAATCAAATTCTTGTTTATTGCCAGGTGTATCAGGTATACACTAGGAATTTGCTTTGGTTCGTTGGTTTGTAATGCCCCAGCAATTTCTAATTATGTCAATCAGACTGTTAATTGAATAGAACAGTAAAGAGGACAAGCCACAAAGCGAAAAAGGAAAAGTATTGTTCTATTATGAAAAATGCTTTGAACTTTAGATGTCAGATATAATGTCACGTCAGATAAAACACGACAAACAACTTGGAGCACATGGAGCAAAGCCAAACAGAAGGGCCATTAAGGATAGAAAAATAGGTCAAAATAAATGAAATGTTTTTACATAATAAGGATACTTGGTGAATATTAAGGTCACCGGCCAATATTGCCCGTAAAGGTTTTAAATTGGCTGACAAACTTTTACAAATGACATTGGCTTTTTGTTTAAATAATGCTTCAACTCTTCCGAGTGTAATACATAGCTCAGTTCCCTAAGCCGCACTTCAAAGGTGGGCACACACTCCTCTTTCCACTTCTGAAGCATGGCTTTTTTCGCTTGTTTCACTCACGATTTAATGAGAAACTGCCAAAGGTACATGGAGTAGGACAAAAACACAACACACAGGTGCTTGTGTATAGTGGTGGAAGCACTGAGCTGTTTCACTGAAGTAAAAGTAGCTATACTCTGTTGCAAGTAAAAGTCATGCATCTGAAAAGAAGCACATTTTTATCTGTTCAAAATGTACCTTAAAGGGAGATTTGTCAAGTATTTAATACTCTTATCAACATGGGAGTGGGCAAATATGCTTGCTTTATGCAAATGTATGTATATATGTATTATTGGAAATCAATTCACAACACAAAACAATGACAAATATTGAAACCCTCACAGGTACTGCATTTAACATAAAAAAAATATGCTCAAATCATAACATGGCAAACTCAAGCCCAACAGGCAACTACAGCTGTCAGTGTGTCAGTGTGCTGACTTGACTATGACTTGCCCCAAACTGCATGTGATTATCATAAAGTGTGCATGTCTGTAAAGGGGAGACTCTTGGGTATCCATAGAACCCATTTTCATTCACATATCTTAAGGTCAGAGGTCAAGGGACCCCTTTGAAAATGGCCACGACATTTTTTCTTTGCCAAAATTTAGCATAAGTTTGGAGAGTTATTTCACAACAAGTTAACTTTGACAGCCCTAATCTTTATATACCAAAAGTAAAATAACAGAAAAATGTATATTATGTCATTGGATTATAATTATTGATGCATATCAAATCTGCTCTCACATCAGCCTAAAAACAACAACAAATGGACACACACCTAAGTTAGTTTGACACACGAAACAGGTTAAATGAAAACACCTTAAAACATTCAATGATGATCTGAGCAAATCAGATGTCAGGAATACTCACCTACGATGCTGTTGAGAAGAATAACATTACATGCCTCCTTGCTTTTTAAATTGACATAATATATCCCAAGTAACTTCCAAATGCAAACACAAAAGTATGCCATGGTTCAAAATAAGAAGACATTAGACACAGTAATCCGTCAAACTCTGCTGAGTGCCTCACTGGTATTCATCGCACAGGAACTAATAGTTTGGAACTGATGATTTTTGACAGGATAATAACTTTTAAACGGATGCTGAATGTCAGATGACATTCTGTGAAAATTACAGTATTTTCCTTTGTGATTTTGATCTGGATTTGGCAAGAAATTTCGGGTGATGAGACGCATATGAAATGTATTACGTAGCCCCACAGTCCCTTTCCCTGTAGACGTGATGTGAAGCTGAGTATATGCAGACTCCCTCTCTCTAACACACACCATCTGAAGACAGCAAACACACAACACCGCCCTCACAACTTTATCTCTCACTTTCACAAACACTACTGAGTCTCCTCTTGCTTCCTCTCTTTCTCAAATCGTATTCATAACTCTATGTGAACAATCACAAGAGCATTTTTCATCACTGCGTGTCCTTTTCAAATGCAAACCCTCTTTCCCCCATTCAAGACATGTTTATGATGAGATAAGTCGGAGCACACACCAGCACGGAAAGCAAAAAAAAAAAACCTTCCCCCCATCTGTGCTCATTTTATACTAAATATGAATTGGCCAAAGAGTCCACCAGTGGAAGCGTTTGTGGTGTCTGCTGGGCCGGGCTATTTGATTTGGACACGAGCTCTTGGCAGCCCTGAGTTTCTACTGTAAATGAGAGTTTTGGTTGCAGCGGCCAGCAAAACGAAAATTGGATGAGTTTCCTCCTTCTCCCTCTTTCTCTCCCTCTTGGCACCCCGGCTAATGTTGGGTTTAGTTTTCAGAACAGGTTTCATCTTATTTTGGGGACATGTTGACTCTTGAGGCAGTGAGAAAAAAAGCAGAATGATAAGAAAGCAAAGGACATCATTAAATTTGTCATGTGCACCAGGGCCACTACTGCATTAATTGGCATGGTAGCATCATGCTAAATATGAACTCTCCTTATGCAGGGTGTTTGTGGGAGAAAAAGCTTCTTCTTTTTTTTTTAGATACGATCCAATATACTTGTTCCAATGTCTTGAGACAAAGCATCTGATGGAGGATTTTTCTTTTTTTTTGTTGTTATCTAAGTTCTGAGCGAGATTGTAAACTGATCTATCTGTCAGAACTATCAATCACAGTCTGGACAACAAAACATGATTACATTTGCAATTTGGGGCTTTATGAATACAATGAACTTAATCTGGAATTTACCAGATTGTTATTGATAATAATAATGACAAAAGAATGTATAATTCAAGTTTATTTAATGAAGTAAACTTAAGTATAGTTCAAGCATATTCCCAAGTATACTTTATGTAATGAGTATACTAATAGTAGTATACCTGTAAGTGTACTACTTCAATACTTTTTAGTTTATAAAAGTATACTTTAAATATAAGAGTAGTAAACTTTGAGTACACAATTAGTTTACATCCCAAGTTGTATTTTGCACTGCAACTATAGTATGAACTATACTACAAGTGAACTTGTAGGTATACTGTTAGTTTGCTAGTTATATACTTGTAGCCCACTTTTTAGTTTATGAAAGTACACTTTAAAGGGACTATTTGTAACTTTCAGAAATGCTTCTTAACAGCGACACCTGTGGCCGTGAAATCAACGAAAGTCAGCGTCGGGCTCGCGCTTGCTCGCTCTAAATATACCTGAACGAGCATCGCTCAAAACAGTGAGGCGACACACGTCAGCTAAAACCACAATATCACTCTATATTTCAGCTGCTTGGCAGTAATGTTAGCTGACCAGACGAAGGTCTCTCCATGAACATGATTTAGATCTGATCCTAGTGTTGGCTTTTCCTGCCTAAGTGCAGGCTAAGGCAGCGGGGCTCTGCAGCGTGTCTCCCTGCTCTCTCCGCCCGCAGCCGGAGAGAGCAGAGGAGACACCGGCACCCGGTCGGTAACGAGAAAACAACGTAACTCTCTGTACAGCTCCGTCACTTCACAAGACACTGAAAACCTCTGTTGGTCTGGAGGAACTGCAGCATTTATTTCTGCACAAACGTCCCCTGTACATTCACTAGATATTCTCAGAGCTAAACTAACTCTTCTGCAGTGTGGAGTGAGCGCGCGTTCACGTCTAGAGGTGGAGCGAGAC